>MQTX01000053.1:516355-609449 GCA_009735665.1 Angiostrongylus cantonensis
TCTGTAGAACCTCTCCAAGTCCATGTAGAACGTTTCGACTTCTTTCTTCTTCGTCATAGTCTGATGTTGGCGCGTAAACTACGAAGAATGTCAAAGCCGGTGTTGATCCACATCTTTTTAATCGTAAACGTCCGATTCGGGTTGTAAGCTGTTCGAATGAATCGATGTTCATGGACAAACTCGTGTTGACGAGAATGCCGACACCGCCTACGCCTCTACTGTCGCATGCTCCGAGGAACAGTCCTTCTCTAGTGTCATAGACGTCGTTGAATGGGTGGCGTCGTCTCCTCTCGGCCAGGCCGATGACGTCGTACCTTATCATTCTTGCTTGCACGAGCAAGTCCTCTATCGAGGACTCGGATGCAAGTGTACGTGCATTGTAGTTACAGATCGTCGCCATAGTTCTTGGTCCAGGCAGCTTCCACTGGCCCTGAGATACGATATACCTAATCTCTTGCAAGGATTGCGGAGATGAATATATTGGCGAAACGGGCACACTCTTGTGTATCCGTATAAAAGAACACCTAGATGGCAAGCGAAAAGTAAGACAAAGTACCCCACTAGGCACGCATAGGATACAAAAGCATAGCGGAAACGATTTTGAAGTTAAAGTCAATATCTTCGCACAGGAAACTAAGAAACCAACGCGCAAACTCCTAGAGGCTTTTTTGGATAAATGCCAAAAATCCGGCAATGAATAGCAGGGAGGAATGCCCAGAAGTTACACGCGACCTGGCCCCGTATATCAATTTCTGATGGGGGTGGCGCAGTCATCAGTCATATGCGACTATAATCAGCTGTTCTAACCTTCCTCATTGGAAGTCATGTAAAAAAAGGGGTGAGTTTTTCGAGAAGCTGTTGATCATGTAATTACCATGAGGTTTTTCGTCTTACTGTAAGTGTTATTGAAGTGTTTGGCCTAATAAATTGTATATCAGCCTGCCCTTCCAGGCTCTGAAGAAGGCGATACTGCCGAAACGTCAGCTACTGTTGTGTTGTATTGTATTGTGTGTTTTTCTATGGAAGTAAATGTATGCTGTACAACAACCTCGCGATTGCTGAACAAGAAAACTACGCAACCATCTCAGTTCTTCAATGGATGATGCACGGGCAAACGCAGTGTTTCTTCTTGCATACCTTCAAATCTTCGTGGAATATCACAAATGTCTGCTACGGATCTCCCTCTTCGCTATTGCAAAATTGTAAAATAAAATTTCTCGGACCGTGTTAGTGAAGAAAAATTGAAAACTTCACTGAAGAGGGCAAAGAATTGGTGTACATTGAAGGCAACAACGTAGTTCTTCTAAGTGCCCTTTTACGCCAAATGTGTGCACTATCAAACTTATAACCGAACTGAGAGTTGAAAGATTACAATTCATATCTGGTCGTTGGTTAGCAGCAAGTAGCTATCATTCCAGTGTTTCATGTCCAAACAGAACTTTGAGTTGATCCGAAGTAACCGCGATTATGAAACCAGACAAGCAAGCCCAATGAGCTTGCCGTTTTAAAACATCGAAGACCTGAAGAACGAAGCTCTTCACATGTTTAAAGAGATTCCTTGAAAGCATCTTCATTATTACTTACCTGGTTATTAGAACCGCCGTCCTCACTTGTTGTGCTGGCCCCAGCATAATCTCCATTTCTCAGAGTATCGCTGGTTTAGCCATTGTGTTCCCCTGTAACTCCGAGGTCAGCCTAGGAAAGGTCTGAACCATCTCGTCACCACCACAGTCAATAATGTTGGCTATGGTACAGAGGGTCCTGGCTGCAGGCAAAGTAAAACCGGTGTTGCAGAGAAGTTGCGATTTGCCACCATTCGACTTTGATACCACGACGGTGGTGGAACCTAGTAGTGGCTTACTTTTAGTTGGGCTTTCTGATAAAAACGCCGTGCTCCATCTTGCTTCGGAAGACACTATCAGGGGGATGAATCACTCTGCTCTACGTCGCCGACCAGCACCCAGGAACACCTCCTAGCCACGATTACGCGGTAAATCGTTGGGAAAGAATTTGTATTATAGTCACAGTAATGCGACAATTGAGAACTAAGCTTAGACATCATCTTAGTGGTATTCAAAAACCAAGGATACACGGACTAGAAAACAAGAAAACTGGAAAAATAATGGTTTGCGAAACAGCACAGTAAATCCGGATCCGAAATGTGCTTTCAAAAAGGCGAATTAGTAAAGAGATAAAGAACAGAAGAATAACGTGATAAACGCTGATTTATCCCTCGTTGATACCTTATGCACTCCACTTCTTTTAGGATCGTAGAATAAAATGCATACTCGATTGTGGCGAGTGACACCAAGTCCGTATTTTGTACCCTCTGCGGCTGGTAGGCTACTTTATGGTGTGTTTTACTACATCGCTGAGCGGGAGGTGATCCGTGAACAAGTGCATAATACAGCAGCGCTGACTACTGCACTATATAATCCCAAAAAACAAGATAATAAAGAATTTTTGAAAATGTCACAAAGTTAGTCATGACATGCTGCTCAACAGTCGACCCAGACAAGAAAAAAGCCATGTCGAAGAAATCGTTAAAATTTCCTAGTATTTGTACTGAGTCGCTGTTCAGTTGAATCGAAGAAAGGCAGACTTATCCAATGCACGAAATATATTCAAGCTGCAATGTGCTGAAGCTAATGATTACGCCTCCACTGTCGTTTTGAACAAACTGGATGAAGCATCGTCGAATTCGTTCCTAAATGAGGACGATGAGCTACATATCCCAACTAGCGTCAGTCATGCAACTGCAGTTTAGATCCTAACTGTTCGAAATATCATATAAACACGTAAAGTAATGTTAATCATAGTTGACGCAATTAAAAGCACAAAGAAGATTCCTCTGCGATCAGAGATGTTCAGCCCTTAATGAATTCGTACATAGTTCCATCTTTAGTTAAAGGATAAAAGGATAAAGCTCTCGGCGTTGATCAATCCCTGAGGGATGCGCCATGCATTCGACTTCATTAAGTATCGTTGGAGGTGATTGAATGCATGCCTGGCCTTTACAATGACCCGCGGTGGCCAGCCGATGTATCGAGCCAGTGCTGCTATCCTCCCAGACGAGTCTGGTATCAATTTGCCGACCCCGGAGGGATGGAAGGCTTGGTGGGCCATGGGCGCAGGAATCGATAACACGTGGAGCTTCTCCCTGATCTTTTTAGATTGTTTTCGTCTCATCTGAGAACCGGAATTCTCCTAAAATAATTACGGTTTTCACAGGATTCCTGCAGATTTCACACAGATATCATTCTAATTAATGACAATAACGATGATGGATAAATCGACGATTCGCATTGGTTTTAGTTCCATAGCTAAACCCCATTATTTCATTGAAAACTCGCCTAACAAATCCTAATGAAATGTTATATGTTAGCAAGAACAATGGTAATTAATACACTAAACACAGACCTCACTGCTACTTGTTGTTGCGGCTTCATTGGAGTCACCTGCTGTGTGGCAGCACATGTCGACGACGGTTTCGGCTCGTTGAAAAGCAAGAGTTAATTTTACAGAAATGTAAGTCACCTTGGATGTCTCCAGACCTTTGAAACTGCTTCTTGGAGTGGACACGTGCGATGAAGTGTTACACGACCTGGGTTAGGCCGTTCTCGCTTCAGTGATCAAAAATATCTGTTTACAGGATTCAAACTCACCAACTGGCCACAAACGACAACGACCGGACGTCGTTTCATTCTTTGAACTGCATGACATTGCAAATAACACGCAGCCATACTCATATGAACACAACCATACACCAGTACATCAATCTGCACCTGATATCGGCTGAGATGAGATATAAAGCGGACGGATTGTGAGGAATGAGGAAAAAAATCACAACAATGGAAAACTGCATTGGCCAAACCGGCAGTGAGAAAGGCAAGGCAAGGGCATCGGTTCGTGTGCTGAACTGCATGTGGATCCCTGGCAAGGATAGGCAAAGGTAATCGCGGGTTTGAAGACCAGCTGAGGTTTCTTGTTTTGCTCATGTCTCAGCATCCTTGTATTTGCATTAAAAACAGAATTCAAAAACACTTTGAGTAGAAGAACAAGCCCAATAGACACTAATGTCAGCAACTATTCGAGACAAAAGGCATTTTCGGGTTTGATAATAAGCCTCTACACTCTCTGGAAATCATCACAGATAGCAACTTTCGTAAAAAAAAAGTACTTCTTGCAACAAACATTCTTAAAACAAAGGAAGGATACGGTATAGAAAACGAACTAGTTGCCGGCCACAGTTGCACTTGCTAGGCGGAATAAATGCTAGCCGACATTGATAATGCCTGAAGAAAACTGGAAACTGATTTCCACTAAATCTCAAAAAAGGGATGTTCTTGAAGAACGGAATGATCTCTCTGATGCTTATGCCCCATACATGCTCAACGGAACGAATATCAGCTCTACTCGCAGCTGCTTTTATTTTACAGATCACGGTATAAGACTCGCACGCGCTACCATGGTCAAACAAGACCACCACCATGGACTACGACTGCGAGAAAGCGAAACGAATGGCACATGAGCTGTGGTCGGCACAACTCGTGAAGACAGACCATCGTAGTAGTCAAGTAGGTAATCATAACTAGTCTTCAGCAACAGCTGGCGTTATTTCGGAGGCGTCGGAATTATTCTGTGCTTAAATGGCGGTATTTAATCTGTTCGGAAGTAAATGCAGGATTTTTAATGCTTATTCTGCTAATGCAGGGTTTCATATATTCTAACAATACGCTTTTTTCTTTTGAACAGAAAACAGAAAAAAATTCTATTCACAGGTCTCAATGGCACTTTCTTTTTTTGGGCTGTTAGTAGCACTTTTTCTCAACCTGTTCTGATGAAGAACCTGGAAAGATCTTTCGCAACAGAAGTTTACTGTCAGCCATTTCAGGTTTGTAGCAGTTAGACAAAGTACCGCTTTTCGTGTTTTCTCCAACAACTCATTGCCATCCAGGTTTCAGAACTCAAGAACTGCAAGAACCGTGCTCAGCACAACTTTTAAATTCATCGATAAATAATTCGCAGTCATTTATAGTTATGATTTCGTAACAGTTCCCAAGATCGACTTTGTGTTAACCTCGGTATTGGATGATAAATGCGTCGTTTTCTTTCTCGGTAATTGGAAGGTTGTTAAACGGCATACGTTTACTTCCATACAATAACAGACGCACAACGCATCGCTAGAATTCGGTTTCGGTAGAATCGCCTTGAATGACGACACGCTGGGCACTTGGTCAAAAGGAAATCCCGTTTATGCTGCCCACTATTAGCGATGAAGTAAGTATAGCTATAGAACGATGCTTAAGAGGGGTAGCTCTAGAGGATTCGGTAGCGATAGTAGAAATACCACCCGATACTGTTCGTCGTCTAGTTGCCGTACTAAGTGGCGTGCCCGATGATTAGGATGGAATATGAATGTAGGGCACCCAGCACCATCAGAACACATAAAGAATAAAGTTGCAATAGAGAACATTATTTTCCATTTGATGATATTTATTTGGTCGACTTGTCGACAATCTGTGTTATTGTATGAAAGTAAATGTATGCTGTTTAACAATCTCGCGTTTGCTGAAAGAGAAAACGAAGCAGTTATGATTCCATCTAGGAGGCCATCGTTATGCTCAACTTGCATTCCTCTTCTTCTTGTCATGTTCGACTTCTATTCCTCTTCCTCTCGTCAGATTCGACTTGCATTCCTTTTCTTTGCTGATGAGGAGAATTTTCTTCCAGCTTACGTCTGAATCGAATCTCCGCGAGAAAAAGGTGGTGATCAGGTCCGGTATAGAATTATGAGATTGCGGTGTCAAAGCGCACAATCTTCTGTGTGTGAAGATAAGGTCTATCGCCAAATGTGTCGTAGTGTTTCGTGACTTCCATGTTCAGAGGTGCTTTGCTGTCTTCTGTAAGGGCAAATTCCCATTGAAGAGGTGTACTGTGGATAGGACTCCTGAAATATGGTTCCCATCCTTACTTCTTTCTAATACTCGAAAATTTCCGATCCAGTAGTCGACTTGGCCAGCCATTCCAATTCCGGCATTGAGGCGATAACAAATTTTGAACAGCACTTATCGTTGTTGTATTTATGGTTTAATTCATCCAACTATTAATCGAACCATCTAACTCATCAACAACCTCAGGTGACATCTATCACCAAATTCATCAAAGCATTTTTCACTGCGTTCTTGAGATCTCTTCAACATAAGTTGTAGAAAATTCTTAAAGTCACTAATTTGGACATCTATTGGATTTACACTTGAATTATAACTAATTACTTTAAAAGTGGTTTTGAAATGTTCCGATGCACTAGTTACTGTCCAATATGAGTTATCATGAGAAAAACAAATCATTGTCAATAAGCAATCTGTAAAAAGTCTTTTCAAAGAAATCACTGACGATGCTGAAAACTGAGAAATAGGTTTTTTTTTAAAATTTTACTAAAGTATAAGTAACTTCTTCTCAACAACTCAGTAGTTTCTGTAGTCGAAACTCTTCACTTAGTAACAACCTTCTACTGGAAACGTCGCAGGACATTCAATTCCAAAATTTATTTTGTACCCATAAGGAGGATACGCCCTATTGAAGAGATTCTTGTTGCAAAAATCTGCAAACTAAATGTGGTACACTTCTGAATCTGCCGTTGAGAAACTAATGAGTACTGCCCCCAGATTTGAAGTTCTCTGTTGATGAACTTCTAGAGTTCAAACGGATTTATCCGATCTGTTCGACATTGTTTGATGTGAAAATTTTGTTCAGGACGATTTCTTCGTCTGAAAATCGATTTTTTTTTCTGTCAATGGCAACTCTTCAGTTTGTAGCTAAACTGGAAGAAGAACTAATCGAATTTACTACAAAAGGATGACACTAAGTAGGTATCCCTCCCAACAGTTTACTTCCTCATCGTGACTGAGAGGTGTTCCTGGGTGTCGGACTGCGATGCGCAACGGGAAATTCATTCGCTGGTGCGGTCTCCCAGGATGAGAAAACAGGCGTCCCCATCAGGAAACCTAGCTAGGAGTAAACCAACACCGGAATCCACCAGTGTCTTGGTATGAAAGTCGAGAGGTGGCAAACCTACCTCTGATCCACAAAGGCCGCGACCGCCCATGGTGGTGACGACCTAGGCTAGACTTTGCTCAGGCTGACGTCGGGATTCCATGGAACCATAATGGCTTAACTAATAAATCTCCGAAAAGTGGAGATTACGTTAGGTTCCGCAAAACGATTGAGGACGAGCCATTCAACTATCAAGTATCATGAAAGGAAGATGATCAATAAGTAAAGAAGATAGCTAACTACTTCGCTTACCTCCATAGGCATCAAGTGTGAGCGGAAAGCTCTTTAACCACTCATTACGTTTCAAGTACTTGAAACGAACAATCACATTATGATTTCATTTTGACTAATGGCTCAAAAGGTTACTACTAAGCTACCGAGAGTAGCAAAATAACATGGTTAAAACAACAAATGTCTCAACAATTATATAATCTTTATTAGGAAGATAGAGCACGCAACTGCCGTATAATTGTATCCAGTAATTTCTTGCGATCGCCTTTATTGATGCCGAAGAAACCTGCACTTTTCTTTTCAAACTCGATCATCCTGGAAAATTAGCACTACATAAGAAAGCTACTGATATCGAATAAAACCTCGATCTCCACACGAACTGATTTCCACTTCCAACATCATTGAAATTCATAAACGAAAGGAAAAAGCAGACGTACTTTTCCAATAACTGCGTGGCAGTTGTGGCGTTCACACGAACATACGTGCCATTTTCCTGACCATATTCAGCTAGATAAGACGTCCAGTCGTTGCTCATCACAAGCTCCAATAACTGCCTAAACAATTTTGTACCACCTGCAGTCCTGTTTGTCAGCGAGTAACTTGAGCGAGCACCATTAATCTCTATTTGATTCAATCCCACCACAAGCTCTACCATGTGTTCCCCGCCTGCTTAATAATGAGGGGATCCCGTCCACAGCACAGACATTTATTTTCTGGAAAGAAGGAAAGCTGCCGATAAAAATGGAAATCGTCTAATGAAACGACTTATGCAGAGATTAGTAACGTCCTGACAAACAAAGAATGATGCATCGCTAACTGCTACCATAACCCTAGAGGAAAAACACAGGCAGTTTGAAGGATAACATTTCGGTCGAAATCTTTTTTCTTCCGAATGCAAACACAAGGAAAGTTCTAAAGAATATTTCACACTGCATTTCAAAGGGCCTAACTTAATATCCAAAGGACGTATGGAGCAGTGGTCGGAAGCGCCCTGCAACAGACACATGGGATCGCTCACGCGCCCGCAGCCTACCAAGCCTTCCATCCCTCCGGAGTCGGCAAACTGGTACCTGACTTGTCTCGGAGTATAGCAGGACTGGCTCTAAGCATCGGTAGGCCACCGCGAGTCATTGTAAAAGCCAGATATGCATTCAATTACCTCCAAACGATGCTTGATGTAGTCGAATGCATGACGCATCACTCACGCATTGATCAACTCCAAGACCTTTCTTTTAGCTTAAGACCAAATATTTTCCACTCCGATTACCAAAAATCTGGAGACAAATATCATCTGGGTTTCCTCATTCTAAATTTTAAGTTGCAACCAAAACCTAGAAGATATAAACAGCTGCAATGTCAAACAATAATAATTTTTTCCATTCTTGAAACCAGCCGCTTAGCTGCAACCCGTAATATCCAAAAGAGAGTTTGTAACTATAACCCTCTCTCTTTATTGAATACTCTTGAATTCAGAATATATTCTACAAATCTTTAAGACCATCATCCTATTGCGCATAGCTACATCGTCAAACGAAAGAGTAAGGAGAATTCCGATTAGGATTCTGCTGCAGAGATAGACCCTAACTATGTTCATCAGTCTGTCAGAAATGCTACAAACAACCTCTTTTCCAAACTGTTTTCGCTACGAAAAGTCGTTTGATAACGTCAAACCAAACGCCATTGTACCAGCGTTTGTCGACTAAACGCTGGACCCGTCTCAAAACTGATGCAAATGCACCACAAACGTACATAAATTCGTGTAAAACTATCAATTTGTTGATGACAATGCCAACTTTTTTCAGGACACCAATGAAACGGAGACTAGTGCAAAGCACTCAACAAAACAGAAAACACGATTGAACTGCGCATGAAACATAAAAAACGCAGTCCATGGAAAAGCTGTGATGCAAAGGTAAATAAACCGAAATGGATAATTCTCCGACATATCTTATTACAAGGCGCGTATGGCGCAGTGGTTGGAGGCGTCACTGCGACACGCACGTGGAATCGATCTCTGCGCACATGGCCCATCAAGCCTTCCATCCCTTGGGGTCGGCAAATTGGTACCAGAGTTGTCTGAGAGGATAGCAGCACTGGCTCGATACATCGGCAGGCCACCGTGAATCATTGTAAAGGCCAGATATGCATTCAATTAGCTCCAACGATACTTAATGAAGTCGAATGCATGGCGCATCCCTCAGGGATTGATCAACGCCAAAAGCTTTATCCTTTTTTATCTTATTACAAAACCAATAATTTACGCATAATCTACAGTGTTAAATGAACATGGAAAAAGATAACGAGTAATTGCGCATTAAAAGAGGACGCCATACACCGTATTCGACTCATTCAGAGAAGACCGCTTGGGAGCTCAAAGACTCATATTTTTGACTTAACAGCTCTCCCAGCACTATGCAGTATAAACGAACTTGACACTTCAAACACGTTGAGAATTTTACAAAGCATTCACACAGCTATTAAATGTCTTTTGTAATATAAACGGCAGACATAACACCAAACCGGAACGCGCCACATTCCGAGGAATGTTTTCTTATCCTCAAAAGTCAAGAAAACACAATTCGAATCCAAATGATTAGTGGATGGCTCAGTCATGCTATGAGAGATTATGAGCCGAATTCGCGCCCTAACTAACCATCTTCGTGGAAGAATAATGGAAGAAGTAGAAATGCTGAGACTTATATAACATGTGAGGACGGTTCATAAAATCATCCAAGTAAATATAACGAATATAAAAGAGAACGCTAGCAGAAAAACCCGCTAACCTTAGGTGTGCAAATGTCATTGGAAGCGTGTTATGATCAAACCCGGATACAGGACACCGGGCTGTGAACATTTCACACTGCATAACATCTAAACTGAACTGCTCCAAAGCTCCCATGGAGATAGCACGAACATCTGGTGACAGCAACACTTCGGACAGTCTTGACGAAAGATGTTTACAAGTCTGTAAACGAAAATATGATTGTTTTGCTCTAAATTTTTGTTTCTTCGATTCACAAATAATCTATCCACCAGCTGTTTCAAAATTTTCTGAAGGAAATCAATTTCAAAATTTCCCTACTTTGTTTTAGAAAACTAGTTTAAGCCGAAACAACATTACATAATATAGGAAAAAGTTTTGCTTGAAAGTCATCCTTAATTTAGATTTAATGCAGACTGTGGCAGTGAATAATGACAGTATTTCTGCTGCATGCTCGTACTGAAAGTGTTTTTGTTTAGCAACTATTTCCTTCATACTCGGAAGAACTTTTTTACCTTCCATTATATTTAGAGAGCATTGTTCACAATTGAAACGGAAGTAAAACTTATTAATCCGTACGTGATAGCCCGTACTACTTTGCTGGCATGAACGGTTGACATGAGTGTCAAACCCATAACCACATTGTGTGGTGGCTACTTAGCTTCGAATTTCTTCGTGTGAGTTCGAATGCTGCCTTAACGTCTAATGTCGTTGAATGCTACTTGAGTCGATTCCTTTTCGAATCCTTGGACAGTCGCGCTAGAGAGTACCAGATCCTCAACACAAGAAGACCCCATCATTTGTGTATTTGAAAGCAGCCTAATCTCGTATTCGGCCGCCTCTAGCATTCGAACTGGCAAGTACCAGTTGGTGACAACAAGCTTCAACAGACCAAATATTAGATATGGAAGATGTCAAAGCCGAAATAAAATGATTTCGCGTGACTCGATGCAATCAGCAACAAGAAAGCATTTGCTATTGACATTTCCGATACACAGAGGATTCTGCTTCTACGCTTTATGTAAGTCTCCTAACTTTTTAGTGCCTACCGGTCGACAAGGCGGATTTCAAAAAAACCATTTCGCCTCTCGCCTCCAAAGCCAAGTGATATTTTATTAGATACCTTTGAAGTGTGAAAAAACAAATTCAACTACTTCTTATTCCGCTGTTACAACATCAATATTAGAAAAGTGAGAGAAGAATAAAGTTCTCTTTACCTGCATGCAAACATGACGGGCAAGTACCGACGGAAGATTAGTGAACGAGAGAAAAGTAGTTGAAAGATAGTTAATTAAATCACTGATATATTCCGAAGCATAACCTGAAAATAGTAGTCTCACGTTTTAACCAAAAACTGTGATGTATTATAGCATCCATTAGTGCATGCATGCGAAAGAAATTCTGGACAAATGTTCGAAACAATAAATTCATTATCGTTGATGTCAAAATAGATCGTGTGTAATAGACGTGAAACTAAGGTACCCGTGAACGAATGAAGGCTCATATTACCTGAAGAAGCCGGCAACTCCCAGTCATATTGCGCTAGCTCAATGAAGGCATCGACCTTGTCCCGTATGCACATTTCAATCTGTTGCTCCACCTAAATGTTCATTAAGAGAAGAATGAAGAATTGTCTAGATATTTTTATTGAAGAGAAGTAATCTATGCCAAAGGATTTTGTCCATATTGTCTACCTTCCGCCAACAACAAAATACACAGTTTAGCCCACGAATTTTGCTAATCTGACGTATTTTTCAGGTCATGTAGCGCATCCAGTTTCCAGATACCTACATAACAAGTTTTTTCATGGGCGAGTGTACCCCCTCCTCCCATAAATCAATATTACATACTTCACATTGATTCAGCCAATAAGCTGCCTGGATATTACATGGAAGGCGGTGTTGAGGAAAAAATCGCTTCCAAGTAATAGGCCTCACGTCCCCTCTGGGAAAGAATTGAAAACTACCTATGAGCTCACCCCTTTCCTCTACAGCTAAGCTACCGGTTGATATTTCTCGCCAAAAACAATGAAAGTAAACAATCTCGATCTTTCGACATAACAGCGATGAGGAAACACTATGGACTTTCTCAGGCTGTCAAAATCTAGAAGAACTCTGACAGCGACCTCTCTTAAAACCCAAGCACGATTACAACAAAAGAAGCCATTAAAAATCTGATGCTTAAAGCTATTTATGTTCAACTACGACGCAATTTAACTGACCGCATCACCCAAATTATGTATGATAAGGCGAATGACTCTTCCTCTGAACACCAAAGAGTAGACAACGATAACTGAACATAGACAGCTTTAAGCATCAAATTCTCAGTGGCTGCTTTTGGTGTAATCGTTCTTGAATTTTAAGAGAAATCGTTGTCACAGTCCACCCAGCACTAGTAATCTTGTCAACGAAAATAAATACAACCTCGATTCCTCTGATCAACCAAAAAGAATTAAGACTGGAAAAATGTAGACGCGGAAAATGCTGGACGCGTTTATCGTCTACAGTGAAGATCGTGCTACTACGAATAAAAATTTCAACGATTTATTGGGATACGGAAAAACTGGCGCAGCTCTTTAATTTCTTTTTTAAATTTGTTTCAATTATACTTCGTTCCAGGGTGCGTGTGCAGCAATGGTTAGAGGCGCTACTGCGATACACACGTGGAATCAATCCCCGCGCACATGGCCTACCAAGCCTTCCAACCCTCCTAGGTCGGTAAATTGGTACCAGACTTGACTGCGTGGACAGCAGCACTGGCTCGTTACATCGGTAGGCCACCGCGAGTCATTGTAAAGGCCAGATATGCATTCAGCCACCTCAAACGACAACTAATGAAGTCGAATGCATGGGGCTTCCTCAGAGATTGATCAACGCTGAGAGCTTTATCGTTTTTTTTTATTTTTATAATTCGTTCCAAACTATGGAGTAGTCTAATCACCACACTCACCGACAACAAAAGTCAACCACATTTCTCCTCTAAAACTGTAGCATCTGAGTGTCGAAGAACCGACCTAGATCGATGGAACGAATGAAGTGCTTGGAGGTAAAATTTTTTTTCAAGATCTAGAAACACATAGCCAAGTTCCACGCATTGTTTAGAACCTGCCGCAGAAAAGTGTCTGCAGGTGAAGATCACACAAACCTTATGTGGCCCAGCACTCTATAAGTTCTCCTGTGGCGTTAAGAACAGCTACAGTACCAAAACACCGAATTCTGTCTAGCTCAATTCCTGAGCATTAACTCTTAAAGAGAATATCATGCTTCAAGCTGTAGCTTAGTGTGTACAGGTACCACAATAGGTACGTTCTTCAAGCTAACATTGCAGCTTGTCATCGTTGGAAGTGGCGAACTGGCCAAAATATTTTTGCGTTTCAGAGCATGGGTTTCCTACAAGCAAAGGAAAGAAGAAGTCTTGACGGAATCATACGTAGTACTTCCGTCCAATACCTCCTTGATGGTAGGCACGTGCTTGATATTGGCCAGCAGGCAATCTTAGTACACGACAACAGAAATTCGACAATTTTCCACCTTGTTTTCTTGTTGTTTTGACTTACAATACCGTAAATGTTTACATCTGTAAAATGGAGATCCCTAGAGTTCTATGCAGTGTCCTTGAACAACTTGACTAGTAGTCGTTTAATTAAATATTTAGGGGACACATCTTCACATATCATTCAAGCAACTGCAATCGCGGTGCACGTTCTTCCAATCGATTCGTTGTCTTGAAATTGTCACCCATGGGAGTAATTAGGGTTGTATTCTGGCTAGGCATCCGATTGTGACCTGTCATTTTGTACTCTCATTGACACGTTGGATACTGAATCTGCGTGGTTTTCTTTTCAATCGCAAGAAAATTGGCCTGTAGCTTTGCCACAGGCAGATGAAGGGATTTTGTACAGAACAAAAAAGTTTTCTACCCTGCGACTATGATTTCTTCAGAACTCTGCGATTATTCACTTTACCAATCGATAATGATGTAAAAGGACCAATCCGAGAATTGCTTAAGGATTTTATTTTTTCTAAAATGCGAATATCTGCACTTCTAAAATGCCATTACTGGCGACTTCAGCATATTATTGTCAAGGGCAATTCGAGCCCAATTTATAGAACGTTGAATGAGTGACATTTATGAGGCTAATGAGGGTTTTGAAAGTGTTCAGGATGACGGAAAATATCCGAAAGGTTGTGAAACCTTTAGACGTAGGAAGCATACAACATACTACTTATCACTTTTAGCGCTTGGAAGACTGGAGCAACATAAAAATATATTCCAATTCCACCTGCAACGCCATAATTACCTTGCTGAAAAAATCCTTATAGCAGCATGCACCACTCTAGAGGAAGAATGGTGGCCGGTTTGGACAGTACCTAGGTAGACACCACTTTTCGGCAGATCCTAAAGAAAACGAAGATAGTGATAAAATGTTCTTGAAGTCATCCAACTGCACACAGAAGAAACAAGGCCATGCCAAATGGAGGCTCTGCCTAAAGAATGATGCGAAGAGTACTCCAAATCACTCAATTGAAAGAGAATCCAGAGTCCAGCCCTACGTCGACGAAGGAACATCAGAGATGCAGCTATACACATCGAGATATTGGGAATGGAGAGAGGTGTTTCCTAAACACATCTGCATTCGTAGAATGAACAACCCTCTGGGTAGTCCAATCAAGTGATGAGGACAAGTACAAGGTTTGCCGAACATTTGCTCTTCTTTTAGTAATCAACGGGATAATAAGGTGATACAAGTTAATAGTTCAACTGATTAGCTTAAATCTGAAGCTTTTACAAGTAGCTTTTCAATATGCATTTAACCGAACAGCAATATTTCTCGAAGTACTTTTTAATGCGTTTTGCTACGCGAGTAATAACCTACTGAAGTACTCCCTCCATCTAGCAATAAAATTGCTCAAGTATTCCCTCCACAAGATTTTTTAAAGAAAATATATACAAACATACCTAAATATCCAGATTTTAAGAACTTCAGACAAATAAGCCTAATAACCTAAAGAAGATTCGCAAAACCTATAAAATGGAGAAATTTGTCCATAGCTAAGATAGTCCGAAGTCATCGTTATTAGACGGTCTTCGTTCGCTTGGGGAACGACTTAAGACAACGCAGATGCTGACATAATGGAGGAGACACCTTCCCCTTGTTAAACTTAGTCAAGAAGAATGAAAAAAAACATAAGAAACTGTGGAAAGCAGCTACAGTGGCAAATGGGAGAGTTAGTTAGGCTTTAAGATATAATAACTTACAACTATATTGCTGCTACGCCTATGCTCCTTGTGGTCTTAATCAATCAAAACACAAAAAATAACTCCTGATACATCTTTTAACAGTTTTCAAGATCGACTTCTATTAACCTTGGCATTGGATTATAAATGTGTCGTTCTCTTTACCAGCAATCGCGAGGTTGTTATTCAGCAAACGTTTACTTCCTTACAAAAATAACACACAACACAACAGTAGGTGACGTTTCGGCAGTATCGCCTTCTTCAGAGCCTGGAAGGGTATAGTGATGTGTAATTTACTAGAGCGAACGCTTCAACAGAACAAACAGAAAGATGAAAACCTGAACGATGAATACACGATCTGCAAGTTCTCGAAAAACCCATCGTTTTGTATTTGCCTTCCACCCAGGAAGAACAGCCGCTTAGAAAAGCATATGATTGATAGCTATGATCTATGATTGATTGGTAGTTGCACCACCACTTCTCAAAAAAGCAATTCTCAGATACGGGGCTAGATCACGTGATATCTCAAGGCATTCTTCCCAACTATTCATTCCCAGATTTTTGGCATTTATCCAAAAGGCCTCGAATAGTTTGCACGTTGGTGTTTTGGAATGATGCATGAAGATAGCGACTTTTACATCAAAATCGTCTCCACTATGCTCCTTCTGTTCTATGAGCTATGCCTTACAAAATAAGACAAGTTACGCTATTAAGAACGCAAGGGATACAAGAGCATAGCAGAGACGATTTCGATGTCAAAGTTGCTATCCTTGCACAGTATTCCAAAACACCAACGCGCAAACTTCTTGGGTCCTTTTGTGCCTAAAATTCGTGGGTAAGCAGTAATGAAGAATGCCCTGAGATATCACGTAATCCAGCCCTTTACCTCAGAATTCATTTTTGATGTGGGGTGGTGCAGTTATGAACCATATTCGAGTCTAAGCCACTATTCTTCCCGGGTGGAAGGTAGCTAAAAAAGGGTGGGTTTTCGAGAATTTGCAAATCGTGTAATTATCGTTCAGGAATTATCGTTTTGCGCTGTAAAGCGTTTGACCTAATAAATTACACATCAGTGTACCCTTTCAGGCTCTGAAGAAGGCCGTACTGCCGAAACGTGAGCTACCGTTGTGTTGTATTGTATTATTCTAGTAAGGAAGTAAACGTGTACTGAATAACAACCTCACGATTGATAAAAAAGAGAATGACACATTTGTATAGCTCCTGAATTATCCTAATTTCAGATATCGCTTCTGAGGTTTTTAACGCCATAAAAAGCAAACGATAGGGACATGATCTTCCGAAATAATTCGATAACAACTTTTTGATACTTTCTATATTTCTACATTTATAAATTAGTCTACGTAATGGCGTCATGTTATCATATGCGATAGACTTTCACTTGTCAGAAACCAACCTCACTCCTCGCATCCCTGAACACTCTTTCTGACAACGAGAGTTGGTGAGCACTCATCGAGACGTTTATGTCGCTTCCATTAGTGAGCTTTGTGATGTACACTCCTAAGGATTCACACGACTTCTCCAAATATCCAATATTAATTGTGATCTGGACCAACTGAAAGCTGACTTCGATCACACAGGTGTAAATATTAAGCGAATGCATATGATAAGTTGCGAGAACGCCATTATGAAAATGTTAGATAACTTTTGATTGGGTGCAATCAGATTTGGAATGAAAAAAGCAAATATAAAAAATAAAAAATATCCAAACAGTTAAGGATTTCAGAAACTTCACATACCGCAATTTGAAAAAAAAATAGTACTACATAAAACACCTAGAAAAGTAAGAAGAATTGAAACAATGAGAAGCAAACATCTCTTCTTCATGAACAAACCTGGACAAGGGAAAGCTTTTTCTCAACAAATGATTTCAAACTGCCTGACCACCGGGACAGCAAAACATTTGCATACCTAAAGTATTTAGTAAGACATCCCAGCGAAATCCACAAAAATTGCACTTTCAAACGCGCGCACAGAAGAGCAAAGCGAGAACTCGGGTGTGAAAACAAAGTTGTTGAGAATCCTCACCTTCTAACCGTGTCATCCATCTCTGAGTGAGTTAACTGGAGGTGTTCCATAAATTTCAAGCAACCTTGTAAATAATGTTTTGCCTTGGAGTACGCAGAGATAACAAATCTTGAGTATGGGAATTTTCGAGGAAAAGGCTCCTACAAGATAAACTGTCGAAAACATTCTGCCACGAATTATACGAAAAGTAAATTGATGAAATGAGATGTAATAAAAGGATAAAGTTCCAGCGTTGATCAATCCCTCACGAATGCGCTAAGCATTCGACATGATTAAGCGCATCTGGACTTGATTGAATGCATATCTGGTCTTTACAATGACTCGCGGAGACCTACCGATGTATTGAGCCTATCCTCCCAGAGAATTCTGGCACTAATTTGCTGATCCTGGGAGGATGGAAAGCCGTGTTGGCCAGGAGCACTGGAATCGATCCCATGCGTATTGCAGGGCGCCCCTAACCACTGCGCGACACGCGAATTGGGATATAAGGAGAGCAATTAAATTTTGCGTAATTTCAGATTTAGCCGGAAATAGCATAGCAAAATAAAAATTTATTAGTATTACTACCTGTTCTATACTCCGTTTGTAGAACGGAAATTCCTTAATAATTGATCGGAACTCCTTTTCATTTTCGGCTATAACTGGTGCATAGTTATCTTTTTCAAGGTCACGTTCGAATTGAGAACAATATTCACTCATGAGAATCTCATTGTACTGGTCTCTACAATGATAAAACTATGCCATTGTTAGATATAAGTCGATTCACAATCGGTTTGATTTAATTTAAAATTTGATAAATCGGTTTAAAATGGGACAGAGCAAGTCCACAAGACCATATCCCACCAGTTACAAAAAAAAAAACACTATTAATACATAAAACACCCAAATCTTACCTAAAATTTTGCAGCAGTGAGTATAACGGAGCAATGCTATAACCGTATGATTTCATCGTCAATGCGAATAAGAGAATGACCTTCTTCATTCGCAACATCATCTCGACATCCGGACATCCACCCTGTAATTATGCATACGTTTCGAGATATCCAACTGTGTCTAAGAGGATGTGCTGTTAGTTCGGGACCACCATTATCGCAACATAGGTAGTGTTTCTCACTAGAACACTTCCAGCAACAAGATAAAAATAAGTTTGGTGAATTTAAATCGTAGAAAATACTTCGTCCGTAAATAAAAGATTCCAAAAATCCGAGAATGAGTAGCAGGGAAGAACGCCCTGAAATAACGCGTGATCTAGCCCCGTATCTCAGAACTGATTTTTGATTTGGGGTAGTGCAGCAATTAGTCATGTGCAACTATAAGCGGCTGTTCTTCCTTGGTGGAAAACAGACAAAATCGGTGGGTTTTTCGAGAAGCCGGTGATTGAGTAATTACTGTTCAGATTTTCATCTTTCTGTTTGCGTTGTTGTGCTTTTGAAGAATTCAGAAACGAAAATGCTTATTTAACGATTTCAAAGTACATTTGACGTGCTTCATGTGAAGCGTTTGGCCAAGTAAATTACATATTGGTGTACCCTTTCAGGATCTCAAGAAGGCGATACTGCCGAAACGTCAGCTACCGTTGTGTTGTATGTGTTATATTTATGAGGAAGTAATGGGGTGTTGGTTAGAAATATCGCCATTGCTGTAAAAAACAGAACAGATTTATAATCCAATGCCGAGGTAATAGAAAGTCGATCTTGGGAACTGTTAAAAGATTCCATTTATTCTCATTTAAGTATACCGACAAGATCAAACTTGACTTTTACCATGCTGCTTCTAAAAACTACATCCTCAAATGTCCGCCGGAAATTTCCCGTCTTCGAAACACGATGACTACTGTATTTTAACGCTACGTCCACAAAAAAAAAGCTGTAAAAACGAAACTTCTTTAGGAAGCAGGTGAATAGAAAGCAAATAAATGGATTCTTTCTTTGAAAAGCTTACATAAAGTTAAAATTTGCAAAAAATGGGTTGCGCATTAAATTCCAAACATAACAGTCGTCAAAGGTAAGATTAATGGATCAAACGAGAATGCAAAGACGAAGCCTTCAATAGAAAAAAAGCATTTTAACATAGTCGTGGCCTAATCCAGTAGCGGTTCGTAAATAAAAACTATCCGGTAAGAAATTTAAACAAAAACTCACAAAGCGACTGTTCATAGTGTGCACAACCGTTTTTAGTGCGCTCTCCCAAAGTTGGTCTTTGTGTGAAGACGTTACAAGAGTCGGTTCAGTGATAATAATGTGATCTTCGACGACAAAAAAACCGATGATTTCGTCCAGATAGTCAACATAATGCTTCAACGAATTCATCTGGAATCATATACAATCCAAACATTGTGGTGAACGCAACAAATAAAATAGACAAACAAACTTTAGAAGGCGGTTCAATAACAAGATTGCACTGATCCTTTCGTTGTTGGCGGTAATAGACCTCAAATTCCTCTTTGGACCCCAAAACATTAAAGATTTGGCAGCATCTAAACTATCGTTTTAGGAATATATGGCACAAAACAAGTAGTACTAACCGCTAGCCCAATCTACCTATGGACTGGTGTGAAATCAATCAAATCCTGAGCAGAAACCTTCTCGTCGTCCTAAAACGACCTCTATTTTATTACACTTGCAACAGAAAGCCATAAAAAAAAACTTCAGTTAGATGTTAAATGCTTCAGGTATATAAACAGACCTCAAGACTATCAGAAGTATGAATCGGAGCGACGCCATTTACCGTCATCTTTCTCACTAAACTACCATCAGCAGAGACGGCAACTTCAACATCGACAAGCTTCCTGCCATTAGACATTTTTCGTTAAATTACAAATCACATGCAAAATATCTGAAAGCAAGTATAAGATATATAAGACCTAATAGCTTAAAATTCAGCTTGTTATATCGCCTTTGAGTTGTCGGTAGACTAATCTAACTTTCAGCTGTTCTAGAAGAAACAAATCGCAAGGCAGAAAACTTCAATAAAGCCCGGCGAATGCCTCTTGAGATCTAAGAACGTCCACACTGATATCCCGCGATTCAAAGCATAACCTTTCGCGACCACCATTTAAGATGAATATGATAGCACTGCATCGAAAAAGCAACTACACCCAAGTGACACTATGGAGAAATCCTATGATTATGCATACACAGCGATAGCTGAGTTCTCAAACCATTGCCTCCATGTTTTCCTCAATTGCGTCCGACCAAATACGATACAAGGATACGATTTCAATAAACTATGAGTGAGATGTAATCGTCAGATACAGGATGAAACCCTTACTATCTTACGTGAGAAAATTCCACCGCTTAGTATTGGTGGCGGTACGTTTGTAATGCAGCCATCTACTATCAAACTTTCTAACTCTTATTTTAACTCAAACTTTCTTATTTAAGTCTTCGTGCACTCATCCATTAGCAAAGTTGCTGACACTGGTCAAATTCTGTCTCGACGCTTTGCTATTCTACGCCATGCAATTCCTTATTAGAAGTTAGTACCATTAACGTATAATAAATACTAAGTCAAACAGATTAGGAAAACATGGCCTACGAACCAGTGTTAAGAAAATCTAATTCATAAAGAACGCTTCATGATTTAAGAAACAACAGATTATCTTGAACAGATCACTAACTATAGAGACCACATCCTACGTATCACCTGTCACCTGCATTACCTATAGCCCCCTTGATCGTTGAGTGACTCGAGCGGGAGCCAGTAAATCCTCCATTATTCCCTGTCGCGTGCAAGAGTATCCCAGTGGAATCTGCTGGCTCTAGGGACTCGTCGAGCATCATATCTTTCCTGTAGGCTTTTCATGAAGAACTCTGACCATCGGGTCGGTGGTCTTACTGCAGAACGTTTGACATCGCGAGGAACCCAGTCACTAACAGCTCTTGTCCATCGGTTATCATTCATACGAATTACGTGTCCGGTCCACCTTATCTTCGACTGTTTGGCGCACAGAACGGCAACTCTGATTTCTGGTCGTTGATGCAGGTCGGAGCTTGGGATCCCATCCCTTATTTGTGCGAAATTGGATAGTCCTCGCCACGTATTTTCGACTGAAAATTCAATAATGCTGAACGACCTTTCATCCTGCCTACGCAGCGACCAAGATTCTGACGCATTCGTTAGGGCAGCAAGTACCGCTGGGTCAAAAGGTGCGCACGGAGTCGGGTGTTCTTTGTTCTCATCACTACATCCCCGATGCTCTTGAAAGTTCCCCAAGCCGCTCGCTTCCATGTGCTCAGCTCTGGAGCTAAGTCGTTCATCATACTGATTTCCCGACCTAGATAGACATGACTGGAGCATTCGAAGATATCCGTTCCGTTGAACGTAAATGAGGCATACGAATCCAATCCGTTCTTTATGAATGCAGTTTTTATGATTTATCCAAAGACCAATCATTACGCAGGCTTTATCAAAGTCGGCAAGCATACGTTCCGCTTGGCTAATGTCTGGCGATACAAGAACGATATCATCAGCAAAGCGAAGGTGATGTATCTGCCGACCATCGATTTTCACTCCCATATTATTCCATTCCAATGATGGCATGACATTCTGGAGGGTGGCGGTAAATAATTTTGGAGAGATCGTATCGCCTTGCCTAACTCCTCTTTTGACGTCAACGTTAATATCGTTGCAAAATGGTAACATTTTGATTGTGAAATTTTTGTACAGCTCACGAAGAATCTTTATGTACTGAGTAGGGACTCCTTGATTACCAAGAGCTTCCATGACTGCTTCTATCTCAATTGAATCAAAGGCCTTCTGTAAGTTGATGAAAGTGAGACAGAGCGGTCTTTTGTACTCTCGCGATACTTCAACGAGCCTTATTGAACGCGTGAATGTGGTCCATGGTACTAAATCCTTTTCGAAACCCTGCTTCCTCGCACGGCTGTCCTTCGTCCAGCGTCAATTCTGTTTAGGATCACTCGAGTGAAAAGTTTGTAGACGAGAGACAGGAAACAGATTGGGCGATAGTTGCCTAAATCGTGTAGATCGCTCTTCTGTAGACAGGGTGGCGTGTAGACAGGGAACGTGTGAAGAGCCGAGCCAGTGTGCTTACGAGAACTGGCGGAAGGTTCTTCAGATGTTCTGATCTTATCCTGTCCGGACCTGGTGCTATTCGATTTTTCACCGACGAAATGGCATGTCGGATTTCGGGAGATTCGGAGGAGCAACATATCCATCCTCTTTTATTTCATAAGACGGGAGATGGACGTGGTTATCGAAGAGATCTGAGAAGTAATCGTGGACGATTTTCTCCATTGCCTTGCTGGACGCTGTTATTGTTCCGTCTGGGCGTCGGAGTGCAATCACCTTGTTGTTGTAATTGGCGAAGCTTCGTCGGGCTTTGCGAATGCAGCTTTCCCAGTCTCTGCAGCTTCGACTATTACTGCTCCTCTTCTGTCTTCAAGATCTTCTTTTATCGCCTGTCTGCACTGTTTCGCAAATTGGGACGTTCGTTCGCGGTTGGCCACACCTCGTGCAATTCCACGCTGGTGTATTAGCTGGAGAGTTTCTGAAGACAGACGTCTCAAGGTGACCTTCGAACTCTGAGCTTTCATGGTGCTAAAGTGAAGATGTTCAATGAGCCGATCGTATTCCTCGTCGATGTTGTCAACAACGGCATCTTCCCAACAGCCGACTAATGAGTTGAATAAGTCCCAGTTTGTGGTGGTTCTGGGACTTCGGTTTTTGAATTTAGTGGCTTTTTCTCCTTTCCGTGAGAAATAAAATCTTGCACTAAGGAGACGGTGGTCTGATCCCGTGTAAAAGTTTGGGACAACAGCGACATCGGCTAGGCAAAACTTCCTATTTACTATGATGTGGTCTATTTCGTTACGGTACTCTCCACTGGGAGATTCGCACGTTCAGCGTTGAGGGTTAGGCTTCTGGAATTGCGAGTTACAATTGATGGTCTTGGTCGCCATGATAAACTCAGAAAGTCGCTCACCCTATTCGTTCCACTCTAATTCATGGATCCCAATGTGACGTTATTAAGACGTTCTTCTTGGTCCGATCTTGGAATTGAAATCTCCAATGATGACCTTAAAGAATGTATGGTCTTCTCTGTAGAACCTCTCCAAATCCATGTAGAACGCTTTGACTTCTTCTTCATAGTTTAATGTTGGGGCGTAAACGACGAAGAATGTCAAAGCCGGTGTTAATCCACATCTTTGGGAGATTCGCACGTTCAGCGTTGAGGGTTAGGCTTCTGGAATTGCGAGTTACAATTGATGGTCTTGGTCGCCATGATAAACTCAGAAAGTCGCTCACCCTATTCGTTCCACTCTAATTCATGGATCCCAATGTGACGTTATTAAGACGTTCTTCTTGGTCCGATCTTGGAATTGAAATCTCCAATGATGACCTTAAAGAATGTATGGTCTTCTCTGTAGAACCTCTCCAAATCCATGTAGAACGCTTTGACTTCTTCTTCATAGTTTAATGTTGGGGCGTAAACGACGAAGAATGTCAAAGCCGGTGTTAATCCACATCTTTTTAATCGTAAACGTTCGATTCGGGTTGTAAGCTGTTCGAATGAATCCATGCTCATGAACAAACTCGTGTTGACGAGAATGCCGACACCGCCTACGCCTCTACTGTCGCATGCTCCGAGGAACAGTTCTATTAGCATTTTCTGTATTTAGCATTTTTGGTACCCACGTATAGCTTGCTAGTCTCTCAATGTGGGGCTGGTTATACTCACGGGTAGCTTGCCAAGCTCTCCCAGAGCTTATTTGTTGGAGGCGACTCCTAACCCCCCTCCCATATACTTTCCTGTCACTTGATTGCAGGCTTTTACCCGAATTGACTGTTAAAATACAATCCGTATAAAGCGAGAACGTACTCACACACGCATGCATGAATACGGTAGGTAAATACAGAAAGTATGTGCCAAATCAGCGCAGCAGAAACAGGGAGTCCATCCCTTGGATCCACCTACGTCTCAGGGAAGCAAAGGTCGCTTTTGGTCCGCGATTAACCCCTATCCGCCACCTGGGGACGCGCCACGTAGCGGTGACTAACCGGCTCGAGATCCCTCATATGAGGGAGATCCGTGGATGTTACGTTTACCTGTAACATTTAATGGATATAAAAAACGATTTGAAAGAACTCGATAGAAAAGAGTAGCACGACCTTTGACAGAGAGTATTGACCAGCTTATATATCGAGATTTAAGTACTCACTTAATTGAGGCAGTAACTGTTTCAGCGTTAACTGTTTTAACTGTGCAATACAGCGGATATGTATAGAAGTATATGGCCTGATACTTAAGTCATAAGAAAAAAAGCTTCACAATACATGGGATACTCAAGCAACGTCTTCTGAACATGAATCGACACATTCAAGAATGTTTTATTTAATTGGGGAGTTTTTTCATGTTAGATCTAGGCGAATAATGTACTTTTTAAATGGATTGTTGGGCTCTAGTATAATTTATGTGTTGGTTTTTTTTAGTATTTTTATCTAACAGGGGGGTGCCACCTTCTTTATGTTTTTTATCAGAGTTTATAATTATTGTTAATGCTATTTTGTTGGGTAAGATTTTTTTTTTGTTGGTTTTGGTTTATTTTATAGTATCTTTTTATTATAGTGTTTATTTAATTGTTTGTTGTAGTATGGGTGGGAAATTTATGAGTTTGATTAAAGTGATTAAAGTGGCAATGCGGATTTGGCAGCTCAGATCCTTAAAGGATATTCCCGTTTTCGAATGCAACACCGTACGCGTCAAAAAGCCATCATAGTTGGGCCCTGGTAGCATAATGACTGAGGACGACAGGTGGACGAAAAGAACAATTAAATGGATCCTGACAAAATCAAAGTGACCTCGAGAACTAGCACCAAGAACATCTGATCTAACCGTTACACGCGTAGAGGAGCTATACACACGATTGGAACTAACTTCCAAATACATGAGCCGCAGTTTAAACTACGTGCGAAAACAACGTGAGGACGAATTGTATATGTGGGCAACTAAGTATACAGAACTTTTAAAGGGAAAAGCCACGTACTGTTTTGCTTCCTGTTGTAATCTACGTGACCTTTCCGCCTCAGTTGCACCAAAAGAGTGTTGTTCTGCAGTCTGCAAAGAATTTATGAGGTATAAACTAATTAAAAACAATGTAATTTGTATATCCAGAAAAAATGCCACGTACGCATCGACTAGCGTGTCTTCCGACCCGGCAAGCAACTTTCTTAATATTCTCCAAAAAGTCCTTGAATTCGGAATATGCCTGAAAACGGATGCACCTAGAAGACTAAGACTGTAAATATACACAGTCAGGAAATAAACGATCAAATAAAAATTGCACCCTGGCTTTTATCTCACTGCGCACAGGAGACATAGTTTTGGCCAATATCTGAGTAAAGCGATACTTCTCAACGAGAGCTAGATGTGTGTGTTCCAACTCTTCTAAGACTTTCAGAGCTTGGTAGTACCTATAAGCATGTTATGCATAGCGCAACAGTTTATAAAACAACGAACAATGACAAATGGAACTGCTTACTTTTTAAGTTGCATAAGCTCTTGTAATTTCGCATAATTCTCCAAGACCGGAAGGCACACCGATATTTGGTCAATAGCAGTAGAGGCATTCTTCACCAATTTTCTATAGATCTGTTGATTCAAAAGGAGCAAAGAAGATCTAGCAGAGGTATACCTGTACTTCACAATTTCTTCACTTTTCTTTGACAAATCCTCACTTGCGGCCTGAATTTGTGCGTCAATATATGTCGCATCACTCTGCAATGAATTACTCAAACTACTTCTATGCCACCATCATTCCAAAGTTGTTGTAGAACTTCAACCTTTATATCACCGCAGCGATCTTTGAGCAACAATAGTTCCCTCATGGAGTCCACAAAGCCTTGATAATGGAACGAACATACCTAAATGGTAATGAGATAATAACACAAATGTCTTCTAGGTACTTGAATGGCCCGTTCTAACTGGTTGTGCCAGTGTAATCTCCACTTTTTCGGAACATTTCTGGTTTAACCATGGCGGCTTCCTGCAGTCTCAAGGACATCCAGGCCAAAGTTTGCCTCACGTCGTTACCACCACAAGCAGTCGCCGCCTTTGCAGTTGGTTTACTCCTAGCTAGGCTTCTAATGGAAACGCCGGCCTCCTTCCTTGTTTGGGAGATTTACAGGAGGATGAACCCCAACTATATATAGTGACGGGCATCCAGGAACAAACCCCAGCTCGACGATGTGGTATACCGTTGGGCGATCTTCTCGATGAGAACAGATATGCAAAAAAAAAAGATTACTTAGCAAGTTTTCACTGAAAATCAAACAACTCATCGACAGAAATCCTCTACATGAACACACCTTCTGAATATTTCTGTCGTACTGATGAATCCTGTGTTCGAGAGCACGACTGAACTTTCGAACATCACCGCAATCATAAATTGCTCTGAAATTACCACATAAGTACTGTAGGCAAAGTCAGAGTAAAAAGTCTTAAATTGAAATGAGAAAACAACACAGAACCTCAACACTAATCCTATGCTCCCAGAATCTGTAGTTTCTAGCTCATAGAGAAAAAATTCTTGTTCGGCACTCATGTCGGGAGCTAAAATAGAAATGTAGATGTAATAAATTATAGGTGCAAAGTTACATGGTCGAAGACTTACCAGGTTGATAACTAGTCGATGCTGTATCACTGCTTTCGCCAGCAGTATCTTTAGTACTTGCCACAGATGACCCGTCCATCCTGATGATTTTGCCGATGGAAAACTGCAAACACATATGCTAATGCGATTAACCATACCTCGAATTCAACCAATCAGTTATTCAAAGCAATGGGTTATTTAAGAACAGTAAGAGAACCTACGCCGAACAAAAACATCCTTCAGGAGTGCGGTTAAAAAATCTACAGAACTACATAAAGCGTTAAAGTAAAATCCAACCATCTTGAACGATAAAAAAATAAAGCTCCCAGCAATGATCAATCAATGAGGGATGCCCCGTGCATTCGACCTCACTAAGCATCGTTTGGAAGTTTTTCAATGCATATCAGGCTTTTACAATAACTAGCAATATATAGAGCCGGTGCTGCTATCCTCTCAGACAAGTTTGGTACCACTTTGCCGACCCCGGAGGGGCGGAGGGCTTGCTCGACATGGAGCGCGGTGATCGACCCAATGTGTATTCCGCAGAGCCTCCGACTACTGCGCTACAGGCACACTTACGCAGTAACCTTAAGAAGTAAGAAAACTCTCCGGGAAATTGACATCACTGTCGGAAATAGAACACACTCGTAACTAGACCAGATCATAAACGTCTTAGAGCTACCTGAGAGAACGTTAGCATCGAATGAGAAAATGCGACCTCAACAAATGAAATGTATTCCAGGTTGTTGAATAGAATGCACCTTTCCTTGGTACTCATCAACTCAAACCATACGCGGTGTGTGATGTCCTTAAATATTAACACGTAGGAGTAAACCAAGAAGGAGCAAGAAACCCACTTTTACTTCAGCACTTACAAAACGACAAGGCCATTACGGCAAAACAGGGTGGAAAGCGCTGTGGTAGTGATGGCGTTCCTTAAAACAAAGGTGCTGCTTCAACCTCGCACGATGTCCACCAAACTCAACATGCCTTCGATAAGTAGGTACCAGACTTGTCTGGTCTCAGCTCGCTTTCTCCAATTCACGTAAAATCGCCGTAGTACTGCAACCCTAGCAATAACGGATTTCTCCAGCATTTAGTGCAATTCATGACGAAGAAAAAAAATCTCCAAGCAGCGGAACCAACAGGCAAAGGTTCGAAAATTCTTGTGAAGTAAGTTCCGTACGATTTGTGGTGGAAAGCCATATGAACAAAAAATACGAAAAAAGTTAGAAAACAAATGTACAAAAGATAATGGTACCGAGTTCTGCAGGATGGATCACCCAAAAAAACCAGTTGTCATCACCGAACAATCATAGCTACAACACTCGCCCTGTATAAAAGAGCATACTTGGGTGAGGCTGTCTCATTCAAGCGATGCTCCACTGAGCGATGTCTCATTCAAGCGATGCTCCAAGACCTGTCTCGGTACGACGACGAAGACGCCACATCAAGAAGACGAACTGAATGTGGACCGATTCGGATCACCGGATATGATGTAGACATAGACGTCAGAACATTAGCCGAATAAAGATTGTATGACTTCGTGCAAGCTTGTTAATGAAAGAATGCGAGGATACGGGCGTCCATATGACGACCATCTACACGTTAGGCGGCTATGTTGATATCACGGTATGAGACTCGCACCTGCCACCATGCTCGAATGAAACTACAACCACGGATGACGATAGCGAGAGAAAGAAACGAACGACAAATGTGCTGGGATCCGCACAACTCGTAAAGACGGACCATCCAAGTATCCAAGTAAGCAAATGAAGTGGCAAGGTAGAAAATTCGACAAGTCTACTTATACAAGCTCAAATCGGACATTGGTACTGCAGACTGTTGGAAACATTATCGAGTTATGGAATCAAGAAGGTGTCAATGAATGCAAACTACACCGTCAGTTCCGAGAACTTCACCCTGACAGTGAGGAATCCAGTGGACGTCCTTCGACAACTGACCACGACGACTTTGAAGGCTTCGGTGGGAGCAAGTACGAGCACTAACTACCCTTCCAAAACTTGCAGAAGAACTCGTGCCGAGATCTGAACGCACACATGACGGGCCAAGTAAATAAAAGAAAGATATTCTGCATTTCTAAATTGTTGAGCTTACGTGAGGCTGCCTCCCAACAGTTTAGCGCCTCATCGTGGCTGAGGGGTGTTCCTGGATGTTGGATTGCGATGTGCAGAGGAGGAATTCATCCCCACATCACGGTCTGCCAAGTTCAGAAGGAGTCCGACGCCAGCGCAGGAAGCCTAGCTAAGAGTAAATCAATACCAGGATCCACCACAGTCCTAGTACCAAATCAGTCGCATGGTGGAAAATCTCGCTCTTATCCACAAGTCCGACGACCGCCCGTGGTGGTGACGACGTGGAGCAACTTTAGCTAAATTAACCCTCGAAACTCCAGGGAACCGCAATGGTTGAATCAGCAAAACTCGGAAAAAGTGGCAATTATCCTGGGGCTCGCACAACCGGTGAACAAGGGCCATCCAGGTATCCAAGTACACAAGGTTATTATACGACTTCTATGCGGTTAACGTTTCGACGTTCTCGTTCCATATACTCGGATCATCGGCTCTGAGGATGTAGACATCGAAACGCTAGCTGAATAGAGGATATTTAACATTCTCGTGTAAGCCCAGAAATTTGAACACAAGTGAGAAACATCAACTAACATTTTCACTTTAAGAAAGACCTAATGAAAACATGCGTGAGGATACTGTTAAGGGCAGATGTTCTGCATTCATATACATCTTTAATGTTAAAAGAAAATAAGTAAACTAGTACAGTAGTAACTGCCACTTTGAAAGTTCGACAGAGAGGAGAGTTGAGTCCTACACACTCTCAAAACAAATAGCTACGACAATTGAGCACGGTTACCGTAACTACGGAACACTATTTTTTCCGACGGCTCTTTTGTAGTGACGGAAGCACCAGTAGACGATCACGTCATGTTTTCGTCATTCGTCTCGTTTTCCTATAGAGCCGAGAAGTTGAGGTGTATTACCAGTAAGGTTCGGGAATCTGTTTCTATCGTGCATTACTTGTGATTTGACTAGATCCTGGAAGAGCTTTGTGGATTCCTTAAGAAAACAAAGAAGTTTAAACTCAAAACCTTCTGTTGGTGCTCTTGTATTGATTACCATGTGCTAAATCTACGAAACCATTAACAGTAATATGATTTGTTCTCGCAAGCAATTGATATTTACTCTTCAAACCGGCCGTCGTTTCATCTCGGTAATAGTGATTAGTGCATTCTTGGATTAATTCGTGTTAGCTTAACAATCCACGAAAAAGTTATTGTCTTCGACAGTGTAATTTCACGTATACTGGCAAGCATTTCAGAGTTTGAGCTGAAATGGACGGCGATTACGAGAGTGTGACTTTGGTTAAACCTGAGATATTTGTTTATCGTATCCCACCACTTGGGACAAATCGAGGGTATAAGTGAGTTCGCCGACCTATGGTTGATTTTCTGTGTTTGATTATTTGTGTGATGCTTTAGTCACATCGCTGTTGTTGTTTCAAAAGCTTATAAAAGCGAAGTCTTTGGTTTGCTTCCGTAGAAATTCGAAGCATAAGGTGTTATGTGGAGGCGCCCCGCAATATACATGAGGTCGATCCTCGCCATCCAGGCCCACCAAACCCTCTGTCCGTCCGGGATCTGCAAATTGATACCGGCCTTGTCTGAGAGGATGAGAGCACTGACTCGATACACCGGTAGGCCACCGCGAATCATTGCAAAGACCAAGATATGCATCCATTCACCTCCAACGATACCTAATGAATTCGAATGCATGGTGCATCCTCTCAAGGATTGATCGATATCAAGAACTCTATCCTTTTCATCCCTTTAAAGTGTTATGTAACTTACGTTTGCAAGTTGAACTTTTTGCATATTTGTTTTTATAAAGTTTGTTGTGCAATGAGTCAAGCAAACTTTGCCTCGTTAATGATAAACGGTCATCTTGATACAAATCAGCGAGCTTAATGTACTTCTAATACAGTTGTACACCAGGAAATTCTCCCCCAACCCTTTTTCACACCAGAGCTGATTTGTTTGCTCCGCTAGCTCATTCAATACGACAAACCTAATACTTTTAATGCTTTTTCACATACAGTGTATTTTGGAAAGAATGTAGCAGGCGCTGATGAATAGCCGTTAGTGGTTGCGTAGGTCCAATTTCAGTTGGGCTTCTTAGTGGAAATATTGAGTTCAGAGTACTAGTGAGGTATGCCACAATGAAACAGCAAACCACTGTATACATATGTATATATACGTATATATATATATATATATGCACAAATGAGTGACTCCAGCGGGTGCCAGTGAATCCATTTTTCCCTGTTGCGTGTGCAAGAACATATATATATATATATATACATATACATATATATATATATATATATACATATGTTTGTACGCATAATATATACACATGTAAATCATACGTGTGTATATAAACTCTCTCGGCGTTGATCAATCCCTGACGGATGCGCTATGCATTCGACTTCACTAAGTGTCGTTGGAGGTGACCGAATCTGGCCTTTTACAATGACTCGCGGTGGCCTACCGATATATCGAGCTAGTGCTGCTATCCTCCCAGACAAGTCAGGTACCAATTTGCCGACCCCGGAGGGATGGAAGGCTTGGTGGGCCATGGGCCTGGGGATCGATTCCACGTGTGTGTCGCAGTGGCGACTCTAACCACTGCGCTACACGCGCCACACCATGTATGCATATGTATATACATATGCATAGTATATGCATATATTCATATTTGTAGATACATGTTCTAATATACATGTTTTTTTAATATGCAGAAAAATGAATATTAAGAGCTGCAGATTGGAAATTGGACTCTCCTGACTGGACAGGACGAATGAAACTGGTAGCGATTGGTAAACGACTAGAGCTTCGACTAGAAGACAAGAGTACCGGTGAGACTTTAGTTTTGGCCTTCGCAATCGACTAGATTTATCGTAAAGTTCTTGGCACATCACTTCGCGACGTAAAAAAGCTAAATTTGGCAGAAAATCTGTTTCTTCAAGAATCTATAGTTCTCTAGATTTGGCCTTACATTTTATGAAGGCTTTTCTCGTTTTTGCTATGGAGTCCGACCATCTTTTTGATAAATTTCAGGCGCATTGTATGCAAAGTGCCCTATCGAAGCTTTTCCCGGTGTTTGCATTGAACCTGTCACAGATTCATCTCGTTATTTCGTTATTCGGCTAAAGAATGACGCTGGGCAAACGGCATTCGTTGGTTGTGGATTTGCAGATCGGGGAGACTCGTTCGACCTGAACGTTGCTCTGCAGGTAAATGTATCATAGTATAAAAGGATAAAAGGATGAAGCTCTCGGCATTGATCAATCCCTAAGAGATGCGCTTTGCATTCGACCTCATTAAGCATCGTTGGAGGTGAGTGAATGCATATCTGGCCATTACGATTCCACGTGTATGTCGCAATGGCGCCACCAGTCACTGCGCCACACGCGCCCCACTATCATAGTTTAGTAGTATATAAATTCTATGCTATGGAACTTTATACTCGTTCTATCTCGTGGAAGTCTCCATATATGCAATAGTTTTCGAACTCTCCGTGAAATCCATGCGTTAATGTTTATTACTTGGGTACTTGGATATTTGAGTGGCGTGTCTTCACGGGATGTGCGAGCCCCGGCATTGTTTCCTCTTTTTCAGAGTTTTGTTGATTTAGCCGTTGTGGTTCCCTGAACTGCCGAGGTCAGCCTGGCCAAAGTCTACTCCATGTCGTCACCACCTCACGCAGTCGCCGCCCTCGTGGATCAGATGAAGATTTGCTACCATGCGACTAGTTTGATATCAGAAGGGCAGTGGATCCTGGGATTGGTTTACTCTTAGCTGAGTTTCCAGATGGAAACGCCGGACTCCTCAGATTGAAGGCCCTGCAGAGGTGATAATTCTCCGCTTTACATCGCAGCCCAACATCAACCAACACCTCCCAGCGACGATGAGGCGGTAAACTGTTGGGAGCCTTTTCTTTATTATTACTTCTAAGCTTTTATTATGGAAGAAAACTAGTTTTTTTCTGGCTGCTTCTACAATGGTTTATCTGATATTAAACCGTTATAGGATCACTTTAAATACATCGAGAAGTCGTCAAAATTTGAGGAAGCATCAACATCACATCCGAGCTTGGATCTGGCGTTTAAAGATGGTCAAACAATATCTATCAATATTGGAGTATGTTATTATTTGTCTAAATTTTGGCTACGTATCTGGTTCTACATTTTTCACTGCTTTACTGCTGATTTTGGTTTTTTTCCACATACTTATTTGTTTGAGGGCCAGTTTTATACTTGTCTAATATTGAATACCAATTCAGAAAAAAAGTGCCACCGGTCAACCACTTCCAACTCGATCTCGTCCGCAGCCACCTCCAATAGGTGGCAACATTCCACTTCTACCCCCACCTCCAGGAAGCTCCAGTGTAGGATTTTTTGGACATGAATGCTTAGTACTGCCAAGTTCGTTGGTGCGTATTACTGTGCTGTCCATTCACGAATTTTAGATACGGCAGAAAGAAGCACCGTCGACCGATAAAAAGGACAGCGCTGCGCATGATCTATTGTAAGCTGTTATCTCCATAATAACCACCTCTCTTTATCATTTCTACTCTTTGTTGCTACCTAATCACTGCAATAGCTAGTTTCAGGAATTTTTGAAATTCACAACGCGCCAAGCTCAACATTCCAAAGAATTTCAAACTTAACTTATTTCAGAGGGTTTTTTGTTTGCATTAATTGTACGATTGACATTTCTTTAGTAGAGCTATAGTGACTAAATTTCCTGGGGAATTAACCCGTAATGCGCAGCATGCATTGTGAACAATGCACTTAATACGAAACTATTGACGTGCGGTTTGTTTCTGAGGTTTGTGGAACGTATTTTTTCTATTTTGATCCCCAGCGAGATTTCATCCATAAGGACAGTTGGGGCTCCAGAATTACTATTGCTATCTACGACTATCGCGTTTGATTATAGAATTCTGAAATGTGGGAGTCTGTTCAATTCTTCTTGGGAGCTTATAGACATAGCCTTGGACATTTTGTTAAGAATGTCTTTGTCTGTGAAGAGATTGATCAATCGTTTGTATAGGTTTGTGCAGTGTTTAAGTTTTCAATGACTTCAATCATCGTCGATTGTCGAGAAATAAGCGTCGGCAGTTGTGTTTAGTTGTATTTTGCCCCTAGATTACTATTCTATTGTGGCAAGTCATGTCGTCCAAAACGTCTTATTTTTTGCTTCTTCTTGTTTCCTTTGTCGTTTGGGAATGGTTCAATGTTTTATTACTTGAGTGCGTAATAAAAGCAAGTTAATTTTTGCACTGCAGTGTATATACTTTTTATGTCGATTTTACATGACAATACTTTCACTTATTAAGTGACTAATCAATAATATGTGTGCTCTTTTCGCAGTAACTTATACAGACTTTGTTTTCATTGCCAATTTGTTATGTAAAGTGTTGACACTCTTTGTTCATTTTCCTTTATTCTTCGAATTGAGATTTCAGTTGTCCTGTGTTGCCGTCTTCATATCTTCCGGATGTTCAATTCAAGTCTTCCAGATGTTTCCGCAGATGTTCGATGCGTTTCCACAACCGGCTGCCCAACCAAGTGGTACTGCAATACGTCGTCTTCAACGTGATTTTCAGCGGTTGCAAAGCGAACCTATTGATGGCATTACTGCCGTCCCGAATGATCAGAACATACTGGAGTGGCACTATGTGATTAAAGGATCCTCTGACACACCCTATGAAGGTAGTGCAAATGAAGGATATACAACATTTTACAGTTACTTTTAGAATGTGGTGTATGAACGAAGACTGATACGTTTATTGATTTTTTACTCGCTTAAGTAGTCCGTCTATTCAGGTACCACCACATATTGAGCTGGTTTTTTTTTTTGACTCGCGACCATTCTCCATAGTTGCGATTTGCTTTGAGTACGGTTATGCCTCCTCCTCCTCCTCCCCACACCCAACTGGTTACTGCCTCATAGTGGTTAGGTGTTCTTGGGTGTCGGCGGTATGATTTATAGCGATAGGATTCATACTCCCTCTCCATCCCCCTTCTTCAGAATTACAAATTGAGGAGTACGACGTTTCCATTAGGGAGCCTAGCTGAAAGTAGACCATTACTAGTATCCGCTATCGTCCTGGTATCAAACTAGCCGCATGGTGGCAAATCTATCTCCTAATCCACAAGTCCGGCGATTGCCTGTGGTGGTGACGATGTGGAGTAACTTTAGCTAATTTAACCTCGGGACTCCAAGGAACCGCAATGGTTGAATCAGCAAAACTCCGAAAAAGTGAAAATTATCCTGAAGCTCGCACAACCAATGAATTAGGGCCATCCAAGTATCCAAGTGAGTAGGTATAGCTATGCTTGAAGTCATCACTCCATTACCCATCATTCATTTACAGCTGTAAATATAGCAAGTTAATGTGAGCCAGAAACATTCCTGCCTTTCTTTTAAGTTGTCTCGTCCATGGACGCTCCCATCATAGAGGTGTCGAGTCCTGCTTATGCTGTTCTTTCCTACGGTCTAATTCTTTCACCATTTATTCGCATAACCGCCCATTTCAATTTGTTTGCCTTGCGCTATAGGTTTTCTATGAGCCCCATTTGCTTCTGTTTTATGCGCAGTCCCATACATTTTAATGCTTCTCTGAGTTGTCCTAGTATCGTCTGTTTCACTTTTTTTTCCACTCTTAGAAGAGACGATAGCGTGTTCTTCAGTAGATTAGGTTTGTCATCAATTTAGGCAGCACTAGAAGAGATGGATTTCTGTGATACAATGGTGAGAATGTTTAATTCTACGTTGCTACTTAATGATTTACCCCATTTTTGGATTGATCTATGCAACTGAATCATTGTCGATATCATTCTTGCACTATGGGTCAGGGCTAATATGAAGTTGCCTATATGCACCATAAAATATGGGTTTCGTAAATGGGTTGTAGAACAGAGTTAACGATTAGGTGGTAGTGGCGCAAAGCTCACCGGTCTCCCTTTGTGTCGGATGACCGCGCGATAAATTACCTTTCTCTTTTTTGCTTGAAGTTTTTTTTGCTATATAGACTGGATGAAGCTCATCTAGCTCGTGGCTTCGTCCTCCAAGATGGTCGGCCATCATTTTTTATCGTTTTGACGCTCTCCGTTCATGTTTTCTGTTTTCAGCCTTTTCATTGAGCTGGGTGTTAGAATTTTTGTCTTCGTCCACCATTTATCGACGCACAATATTCGCATAGGTTGTAACGGTATTTGCTTAGACTGGTTGCTTCCTGAACAACTCTCGTTTTCTGATTATATCAAACTAGGTACTTGTAGGAAGATGTTTTGCCGCTAGCACTTATTACCACCGCGGTAGTAATAACTGGTTGTAAGATCCGAACGCTTTGACTGAAAACCTAAAGCAGGTTACTGATAGACTTTAAATCTTTCCACTATAACTTCGTTGTAGAGTTTTCTTTTATCTATTAGTCTTATAAGGAGAGATTTTCATTATTTTGGGTTTTAACTGTTCTCTCCAGCTCACTGTGGAATCTAATCTTCGCAGGGAGGAGACGTTCATCGGATGATGAAGTTGCAGAGGGCCTTAAAAGGCACTGCCTCGCTATTTATAAATTTGCAATTAGTCACATATTAATTGAATTCCATATCCAGCGGCAATCTTATTTCGTAAGGTATGATTTTCCATGAAATTACTGAGATTTTCTACTTGACGTTGAATCTTCCCTAAGAGATTTGTAGAGCGTTTTACAGAATACACCAATTTTGCTCTGATCATCTGTAAAAGTTGTTGGTTTGAAATTTACAAAACTGTTGTTTTCTTTTTTCAAACTTACCGTCATTTAACCTCGGCCTCAATTATCAATACCTTCTTGGATTATTAAGCTAATACTGGACTTGTTGGAAAGGGATTTATTCTGGTAATATTTCGACCTCTTCGTCTTCCTCGGAGCAAGGGCTGATCCGCTGGTCCACAGGTGGTCCTCCTCGGAACATAGTTTTTGGCAGTGTGTCGCATCAATTCGAACACAATGAAGAAGAGCACCGGTGGAATCTGACGTGTTTTTTTTTAGCAGGAAGGTTGTTGTTCGAGAGTGGTGAAGAGACTTTAGAATTTCATACGTGTCAATGAATGTTTTAGAGCAAAGCCTGCATTACCAATATTTCATGACCAAATTTTTTAAATATATAGAAGACGAGGGCTCATGGCTGACTTGGCTTACGTTGGTCTTCTTGCTTCTAGTTAACATATGCAGTCGCTAACCCTTATCGATTGGAGGGGAGCACTCTCTTCAATCTTGTAAGTGAGAAGCTACCAGGATGGTTGGTAGGATTTATGGCATTTAGTTCGCTTTTTACCAGTTAAGCTGCCCATCACTTTTGGATCGGAAAGTTTCTGCTAGACTTCTCTGAAGAGAACAAAAACTCAGATGCCCGAAAACCGGCAACTGGTTATGGTGAAGGTTTGAGAACGCTCTAGCGGGCGTATCCTGCAACTCTAGCGAGAATCTCCGTGGTCAATATTCGGCGCCGTTCATGAAATACACTATTCATTTACCAGCAGAAGTACAAAGATCATCGTGAATGATGGATGCAAGGCAGCGAACCCAATGAGAGACATACTGGTATCCCCACAATATGTGAAGATAGGTCATATGAGCATACAAATAATGGAGAATAAAAATAATGGTATGGCTCTATGTTTGAGCACTTTTTTGGTCCTGATGATTCATGAAACTTAAAAGACAAAATTTTCAATTCTGGCGACACTTATTTGGTGTACTCTAATATTCGTACTGTATTTATCGGTCGGCAAATCGTCGCCAGTTCTTTAAAACCATTGTGATGGAAACTTAAGTGATCATGGACTGGGATAAGCCCAGTTTTAGTGTGTGTTCAAGTGGCTACTTACACAGTGTCGCTGCTGCGCTCTTTTTAGTTAGCAATGAGATATTTGTTCTTACCTGTTCTCTTCTTAATACGTAAAAACCTCTTATGTTTTGCCACTTTTTTCAGGTGGCTATTACTACGGTAAAATGGTCTTTCAGCCTGATTTTCCATGGAAGCCTCCAGCAATATGCATGTTGACTCCTAATGGAAGGCTGGTATTCTGTTTATAGCATTACCATTTTTTTGCAGATTAGTCTGAAATTCCATACTAGTATTTCCTCTCGTTTTCCTTTTTAGGTTTGAGACGAATGTGAGACTCTGTTTATCCATTTCCGATTACCATCCAGAATCTTGGAATCCAGGCTGGACTGTGTCATCTATCCTAGTTCGTTGTTATTTTAGTTATATCATTTGTTCGTCGTTTAGACATAACTACACTAGGGGGATTATGGAAAGTTTATGTCACAGTTAGAATGTTTTTCCTTGATTCTTTTAAACTTCACAACTACAATTACTACACTCTCAGTCTTTTTGAAGATTTTAAGGCCTTTAACTCTTCGAAACCAAGCGAATATCAATATGGGCGAGATTCATTTTGGATTGGTTTTAATTGTGATAGTTTGTTAAAGTATTTTTTATTACGTGTAGTCTTTAGCATTTAGAGACACGAAAAGTCATTCCAGTAAAAGTTTGTTGTTTTAGGTCGGACTTCACAGTTTTATGAATGAAGAATCTTTTGCGACTGGGGTGCGTAATGATAATGTGGAAATTCGTCGTCAGTATGCTGCAGCAAGCAAGGCTTGGAATCTTGCGGTTACGTGGAATAAATTAGTCTTTATCTATTTATTTATCTTTGATTAATGTGACTCGACGTCATATGTCATGCGAATACCATCTCTTGTTGCATTTGATTCGTTTCCTTGCATCTGTTACCCACGGTTCTTTTTTTGGGGGGAGGGTTACATATAGATTGAGCTTCTTTTCGTAGATTTTGGTCTCCTTTATAAATATCACTCGTTGACGGTGGAGTCGATTTTTTCTGAAGTTCTAGCGTGGCCGTGCTAGGATTTTCGCAAATTTTCATCCGGGGGAAGGCGGTGTTTTTTTTCTTGCGGATTAGAGGGAACCAGCTGATTGCAAACGGGTCTGCTACGTAGTTCTCAACGCCGGGAGAATCAGAGGTTTGGTGAACCCAGAGCAGGGTCGAATGTCGGAAGAAATTCTAGGAAATCATAAAAGTATTATTTATGAACTTGATTCGTATTCGTGAACAGGCGAAATCCGTTTACCAATGTTTTTAACCAACCGGCCGTGGCTGGTAAAATCTCCTGATACTTTGGAAGACAGATATCCAATCAGATTTAGCATGTCGTGTTGACTTTTAACCCAAGAGTCCAGTGTGAGCTGATTTTCATCTGTACGTTTTCTAAAATAATTACGCCTACCAACTTTGAAGAAAAAATTTAAGCGCGCACTAAGACTTGCCAATAGCCGTCAGAATCCGTAGGTCTTTGCGAATAAGATCTTTGTTTCTTATCATTCCACAGTGGAATTTTAGTCATTGGATCTAGAAAATTGCATGTTATTCGCTTTTTTTTTTGGTCGAAGCTGATATGTCAAGTAGCAAAAGCATTGGTGAAACTGAATGTCGTCCAGTAAGACACGATGCTATCCTCTAATGTCTTGTTGATGTCTTCGTCTGTCGGCCTAGCTTATAACTTTTAGAAGTTTAGATTTCTTTTTCAATTTTTGTTGGAAATTTTAATTCTGAATTATTTTTGAAACAAAGTAGCATTTTTAGAAAACCATTTTTTCACTTGGAGTGACAAAGCTTTGGGACGACATAGCTCTTTGCACGTAAATAGGTTTTGGTTCGTGTTCTGTTGGTTCCTTTCTCTGTGTCAGCGGATCACTGGTGGTGAAAATAATAGAAGTGGTATAACTTCAATGATGTTGAGATATTTGCAAAACTCTGGACCGCAAATGTCTGCGGTGAGGAACGCACGCGCTGTTACCCTTTGCGTTCACCACCACACAATGCGGGTCCTTCGTTTCGCCTGTCTCGAAAAAAAAAGTAGTAATAGTCATTGAACATGTTATTAATGTTAGTGGAATGCTAAGAGTATTGCTTGTAACTTCTTTCCTAAATGGAACGTTCTTTGAGGGCACACCTGCTATGCACCACACCAACCGAGGCCTTTCCTTTGCTTTTCTCTCAGCCAGTTTTCTATTCTAACGCTACCGTCTGCAATTATCCGTTAACGAGAATGATATTGTAAACACAAAGTGGCGTTAAAATCACTAGAGCAGAACCTGAATTCGAGGTCACGAAGCTTAATTTTTGTTTATTCTCTTTTTTTTTGATAGCATAGTTAGAGTAAAAAATTTACTGAGCGAAAATCAAAGGAAGGCGCCGGTTGGTGTATTGGTGTAATGGATACCAAGTGTTCCCACAGAAGTGGTTTTTACGGGTTTGAAACCCAACTGAGGTTACGAGTTCTGCCGACATCTCAGCCACCTTGAGATTGTCTTCACGGTAGATCATGTTGTGTCCAGTGCATTTTCTGCTGAATCTTAGAGTGTCGGGAAGCCTATGCTAGGATTTCTTTCGGTGGTCACAACATTGATTCATCTGTCTATGTGAATTGGAAGTAGATTTTCCACGTGAACCACGCTATTTATGACTAACGGTATTTCGTGCCATTAATTGACACCTATCGTTGCTTTTGGATGGCAGTGTGGTTGTGCTCATCATGGCGGTACAGAAATTTATTGCTACAAAGCTGCTTTTAAACATCCGCTGTACAAATGGTAGCAACCATCAGGCACAATGATACAGTACAATGTTTCGACACATTTGAGTTTGTTCGTGCCTTGAAGTTTTGAGAACACATTAAGTTTAACCTTGTGCAATTAACAGAGGGTTCATCGTAACTCGATTAGCTTGCTAAAATGTATATGTAGTTTAGAGATAGGATTCACCTATATCACCTGTCTTCCTTGAGTGTCTCGAGCGGGCACCAGTAAATCTTCCATTTTTCTCTATCACATGTAAGGTGAGCCGAATGGGTTCTGCTCGCTCTATGGATTCGAGCATCATACCTTTCATCCAAGGTTTTCGTTAAGAACTCTGACCATCGGGTCGGTAGTCGTCCTGCAGTACGTTTGACATGTAGGGGATTCCAGCGCTAACAGCCTTTGTCCATTGGTTGTCTTTCGCATGTATTACCTATCTGGCCTACCTAATCTTTGTTTAACGTAGAGAGCGGCGTTTTTGAGTTCTGATCAGTAACGTAGGTCGAAGCTTCAAATCATTTCCCTCACTTTTGTGACATGGAATACTACTAGCATCATCTTTTCGGCTGCTTGTTCAGTAACGCTGTGTGATCTTTCATCCTCATGATCATCACGACATTCATGTGGGTGGCGGTAAATAATTTTGGCAAGATGGTATCGCCATACCTAACACCTCTTTTTACGCGGATGTTAATATCGTTGTAGAATGGTGATGTCTTGCTTTTGAACTTTTTATGCAGTTCACGAAGAATCTTCAGATATTGAGTAGGGACTCCATAGCTAACAGGGCTTCCATGACTGCTTTTATGTCAACTGAATCAATGAGTAAAAACCTTTGTTTAAACCTATGAGAAAGAGACACAGGCCTTTTGTACTCTCGAATTACTTCAATGAGTCTCGTTATCGTATGCATGTGGTCCATCGTACCGAATCGTTCTCGAAACTCTGCTTGCTTACGTGGTCCTCCTTCGTCCAGTGTTCTGTCAATCCTGTTCAGGATGACTCGAGTGAAAAGTTTGTAGACAAGAAACAATAAGTAAACTGAGAGTTAGTTGCCGATGTCGTGAACATCACCGTTGAACAATAGCACGCTCTTGCTGGTTTTCAACTGAGTAGGGACCTTGCATTCAGACAGCTAAAGTGTGAAGAGCCGAGTCAGTGTGTTTACGAGGACTGGAGGAAGGTTATCCAGGTGCTCAGATCTTATCCTCTCCAGACCTAGTGCTGATCGATTTTCCACCGACATCGGATTTTGAAATAGAGAACCGGTGGTAGAGTGTATCCATTCTTCTTATTTCATATGAAGGAATGAGGACGTGGCTATCGAAGAGATCTTAGAAGTAGTTATGAATGATTTTTTTTTTCCACTGCCTTTTGTGGGAGCTGTAGCTGTGCTGTCCGGGCTTCGGAATGCAGCCATCTAGGTTTTGCAATTGGCGAAGCCTCGATGGGCTTCGCGAATGCCCTATTCACCCTCCGCAGCTTCGACCAAAACTGCCGGTGTTCTCTCTCTGAGATTTTTCTTTATCTCCTTCCTGCATTGTTTTGCTTGTTCTGACGCGAGTTGGCGTTGCCTGTAGCTCGTCCAGGAATATCAGGTCTAGGGTTTCTGGGGAGAAACGTCTCTTGGTGGCTTTCGAAATCGAAGCGTACTAGTTTCTTTAAAAGTATATAGGAACCTTATTTGTTGGGCGTCCGCATAAATGAAAACACAACCATGCACCTATGTATGATTTCTTCCTCGTAAACACAGGAGGGCGCGCATGGCGCAGTGGCCCTCCGGGTTCCAGGCTTGTCTAGGAGGATAGCTGTGCTGACTCGATACATCTATAAAACACTGCGAGTCATTGTAAAAGCCAGATATGCATTCACTCTCCTCTAAACGATGCTTAATGTAGTCGAATGCATAGCGAATTCCTCAGGGATTGATCAACCCCAAGAGTTTTATTCTTTATCCTTTTAAATACAAAGGGTATATCCCAAATCGGTGTAGCAGAAACAGGAAGACCATCCCCAGGATCCAACTGTGTCTCATCAAAGCAAGGGTCCGCGATTAACCCTACCCGCCACCTAGAAACGCGCCAAGTTGCTTCGCTGCAAACCGGCGTGAGATTTCTCTATGACAGTGATCCGTGGAGAAATAGGATTACGCATGAAGAATAAGGAAAGTGCACTTGTCTGCCATTAAGATTTGCATATATACTTGCATGGTGAAGGTGTAATGAAGTATAAATTTGAATAGACTAGACTGGATTTTCTACTCTCAAAAAGCACGGAGGAAAGTTTTAAATCCAGATTTGATATACATTTTCTTTGCATGGTGAAAATTCCCTGGTTAGATCTTAAGAACAATAATATTTCATAATTATTTAATTTTGCTCAATTTTTTCTTATACCTTATTTTATTTAGTGTCCAGAATTCAAACGGGCATTCCCATCTCTCTTCAATGACTTTTTAAAGGCACAGTGGTAAGTTTATGCGCAATTTTATCAAGTCGTAGTTTAGTCTTAAAATTTGTGGGGCTACAAGATTCATGTGTTTGTTGCGTATCATTTCCGTGCTTCTTCTTTTCAATTCGTAAATACACGCATTTATACAAACTGCCTTGGATTTGTGCAACTTAAGCGGATCCTGGTTTCTTTGGTACTCCGGTCAGCGAAGGTGTTTTAGTATCTTCGTCTTTCGTTGAGCTTTAAGATGTACAGCAAGGTTTAAGATCTATTACATTTTGAAAACGTTAAAAAGTTTGCTGTAATTTCATTGCGGGATTGGTATAAGCAACATTGATTTTGGTGATTCCGATTTGGTTTTGCTTGTTTAGAAGGACATGTCTGGCCGAACGTCATTTGCTACCTAGAAGAGTGGACTGTGAGCAGTTTATTTATGGTCTTTTCAAAGGTCGTTCTATTCCAGGGATGTTTTAATAAGTGATTTTCTGCATGATTGGGCTGATACGAGGTTAGTATATAAGTTTTGTTCCACTAAGATATTGCACCTTCGCTTTCTTCAATATCGCATTTTAAGATATTCCCACGCCACATTCCTGGAACATTTTAGTCCAACAAGATGTTTTACGGTTTCAGCACTGTTCGTGGCATCACTCTTGGTTTTGTTTCATATTTGTTATTGTCAATAACCCACTTGAATAGTCAGGCATTTTTAATCTTTGAAGAACGCGTCTCATCTGTTTGTGCGATGATGTTGGTGAGGTATAAGTTCTGGAATGGATGTCTTGTTTTGTGTTTTGGTGTTAATATATGTTCATCATTCTATGCATAGTTCTCAGAAACGTTGAAGCATCACTTCATACTATCAAAGTGGTGTCTTCTTTCATCAACTCGTTGTAATCGTTTTAGTGTAATGTAATGTTGAATCTAGACCTCTTGAGAAATGATATTCGTAGAATAACTTTATGGTCTTTGATACCGGTTTCTTATCATTCTTATCCACTATCGGTTTTTATTGTGCTTCCTGTATGATCCTGAAGAGTTCATTTTTCTAGTCGTACCGTGGTTAGTTGTTGCTCCCTATTTTCTTGATGAAAATGTTGCTTAAAGTCGATTTTGATCAAAAGAGATTTGACATTGATGTTGAATGCATTTGAAATACTTCTTTTTTAGTTAAAGGTAAGTGAAAAATTACAAAATTTGATCTCTGTCAAACCTTTTGGTTTCTTCAATCTTGTTTTACGTTGTCAAGTGTTTGAAATTAATATCATGTTTGGTGTTCCATTATGTCTGATTGGTTGTGCTCCATGAAATACCTGATTGAAATTGTATGAGTGTTTAGTTAAATGCTCACGCTTTGATATTTTGGTCATTTCTTCAAATCCCGCTTATTTTTGCTCTATTGTAGTCATTATTAGGTTTAGGTGACATTTTTCCTTCCTTTCATCTCTGTTCACTTTAGGCGAAGTGCATTGTATGTGATTCATGGATCATGAGAACAATTGAACCCTATCAGATTTGGGTGATATGCTTCGATTTCAGTGTGCATATACCCTATAAGTAGTTAGGCCTTTCAATTAACATATTTCAGCTTGTAGTAAACTTTTCCCGTTGTGAACTAAACTTCAGCGCTGAGAACCAACTAGTGTTTTCTAAGAATATGCAATCTCTTGTATTCCGTTAGACGAATCTCAATTTTTTCCCGGATCTTGGATCTCTCCTTAGTTCTGTGGTTCTTTTATCGAGGCTTGTATTTGGAATAGCGATGCCGGATCTTGTCTAGCATTCAGCATGACATTGATCTGAGAAGTCCACAAAACCTCAGGTTGAAACCGAATCCACACATGGATTCGATCACCTCAACAAATTACTATTTTACGGCAATAGAATAAATGGTAGAAGTACTGTAACCTGTGTGTAGAAGCGGATCATCGAATTATATATCCTCAGGGCGATAAAGCGAGCTTTCATCATTCAACTGGTCGAGTTTTCGGTGAATTATCGGCACCCTGTCGAGAAAGTCTTTTCGTAGCAAATGCGCTACTTAGATCTGTATGAGTCTCGTAGGCCATTAAAGGGGAAAGAGGAGTTCCTTGGAGCTTGCAGTTGTGAAGTATCTGGCTGTTGTGGTGATAGTGGCTATTCCCTGTTCATCATGTCTTCGTAGGCCATTTATCACCTTATTATCAGACAGTGGAAGCTTTTAAACATAAGCAGAGTGTCACATGCTATGCTACTGTGACGCGTAAAGCGAAAACGTTCAGTGGAACCCGGTGGGTGAGAGTCAATTTTTTTTGCCGTATGCTATATAAGAGCTGGTAAGCAAAATAAGTGTGGAAGCAATAAGCCGTGATATTTGGTGGTTCCTAACATGTAGTAATGCATATATTCTACCGAAACTGAAGCTTTTGTGGGAAGAGAGCTTCAAGCAATCGGAAAGTGAAACATTCGCAGACGACAGTAAGATTTTAGACTCTTTCAGTGTTTCAGTTACAGTAATGGCGGCTTCGATCACTGCAACAGCTCGTTTGAAGAAGGATTATTGTAAGCTACTGAAGGAACCAGTGCCATATGTTCGGGCTGCACCATTACAGGAGAACATACTGGAGTGGCACTACATTATATTCGGTGCGCCAAACACTCCTTATGAAGGTTTGCTCTACTAGTTTCTATTTCTAGCCGTCGACTTTATTTTACGTTGTGTTCTGCTTGAATTATTCTTTCAATACATTATTGAAGTGACTGAGCAAAACTACTAAGATCCACGCACTTGCTGTAACTTTTGGCTTCAGCTTCAAGTCTTTGTCGCTTGGAGTTATACAAAGATCTTTGAACGCGTTATACGTTACTTACGTATGGCGCAGTAGTCGAGGCGCCCTGCAATACACATGGGATCGTTCTCCGTGCACCTGGCCCACGAAGCCTTCCATTCCTCCAGGTTTGGTAGCTTGGTGCCAGACTTGTCTGGGAGGATAGCAGCACTAGCTGGATACATCGGTAGACCACCGCGAGTCATTGTAAAGGATAGGTATGCATTCAATCACCTCTAAACAATGCTTAGTGAAGTAGAATAAATGACACATCTCTCAGGGATTGATGATCGCCGGGAACTTTATCCTTTATTTAGTTCCCAAGAAAACACCGTTGTTTTGCGCCAGGTTTCGTCGAGGTTTAATGAGGAAAACTTGAATTATTATAGCGCTTCTTTGCATTAGACGTAGTTGTACGTTTTGTGCCACGTTGATTTTAATGAATAGTTAACAGTACGTTACTAAAAGATTTTAGTTGTGTATATGGTTCTCGGATAGCTCTAGGTTTTTAATAAGATTAGGGTTAAACAAGTGGAATTATTTCCTCCATTTTATGGGAAGTAAAACATACGTGGGTAACTGTCTAATAGTGTTTAATCCTGCTTTAAACTTAATGACGATGTAAATAGAACGGTTTCATGTCGGATACTACTGTATTCGCGGTTATCTACTGCCCACTACGTTGTTTAGGGATTCCTGAAAAGGTTAGCGCTCAACAGAAATTGTTCAGGATGATTATTTGGCCGATGGGTAGGACTATTTTGATTTCCTAGTAAGAGACTCTTTTCAGGAGGTGTATATCATGGTAAATTGGTCTTCCCGAGTGATTTTCCATTTAAACCACCGTCTATTTATATGATTACGCCTAGTGGTCGGTTTCAAGTCAACACAAGACTGTGTTTGTCTATTTCCGATTTTCATCCGGATACATGGAATCCAGCATGGACGGTAAGTGTATCTAACATTAGTATGTTATTTAGTATGTTATTGAAGCTTCAGTTTTTTTTTGTGCATTCTAGGTGTCTACTATAATTACTGGTCTTTTGTCGTTTATGAACGATTCGGCGCCTACGTTGGGAAGTATTACGTCATCAGATGCAGAGAAGAAAATACTAGCCCGTCGCAGTAAAGCGTTTAACCTTAAGGTGATCAATTTTTCTGCCCGTGTACATTTGACGCGTATTTTCTCATTTTCCCTTCCTTACTTTTTTCTGTTATATTTTTGAAGTTTTCTTATTTAAGGATCGGGTTTTCTGCTCGTTATTTCCTGATGTAGTTGAGGAGATAAGAAAGGAACTCAGTGATGCAAACACTGCGGAAGAGGCCACATTAAAAGAGGAAGAAGAAAGGCTACTGAGGTGCATTTTTATTGTTATTCGAGCTTAGATGCTGTATCTATTTGAATATCAGTTGACGTTGTCGCTGGGAAGCTTCATGTTAGCGTAGTGCTATATTTTTTTCTGTGTAAAATGAATGCAGTTTAACAGTTCATCTCTTCTTAATACTTTTACTTCGCAGTTATGAACGTTTTAATTGAATGGAGGACGTATAAAGTTAGTCAACAGATAGGATTTTATTGCTTTCTACTGTACGTCGGCTTTGAGCATTCAGAGGCATCGTTGGAGAATTTTAAACCTGGAGTAATACCTATGAGTGGAGTGAAGTTTGAAGTGATTTTGCTAGTTGTAAGGGTTTGCTCAACGGCAACTTTATATCTTCATCGTTTCAATGCGCTTTCTTGAGTAGTGAAACGTGTTGCACTACGTGTAGAAGCAAGGGCAAGTTTTATAGGTAGTATCAGGCCACTCATTATCAGCATGCCGACTATTGCAGTGTGAAGGCCTCAAACGACTCTTTCGCATGTTTTCTATTTATGAATGTTCAAAAATATTGACGTCTTCTAAGATGATCTAAAACGAACTTTATACTCACCACTTTTCGTAAAAGCTGTCGTTTTATGTCGTCTTAGTCATGGAATGGAAATGCAGTGGAATAGCTTGAAAAAAGAATGGGTGGTGAATAAAAAGTGGATACTAGGAATATTATTTCAAAAGGCAAAGGAGGCAAAAAAGCAAGCTACTTAGTTAATAACGGTAAAGACGTTAATAATGGATTGAGAGAAGTGGTGGAGCAAGGGTTGCTAAAGTATTTTTGCATATGTTCCATGTATGTTCCATTTCATCTCCAGACAACATTTTAGTGCTGCCGAGCCGTCGTCAGGGCTTTCGTCGCTCGTGTCGAATCTAATTGTGATTGCAGGCGTCGTGGTGCTTGCGTTTGCAGTTAGATACATGATTCAAGCGGCTCAAGAACAAGATTCGAATTACAAGTAGCAATACATATGGTGTACGTTTGTGTATTTCTCTCTCATATTTTTCTTAGTTTTTTGTTCTTATCCTCTCATTTCATCTTCTTTTATATCGCTAGGTATCCTTGAGACTAAGTTATCCACTCGTCATTTCCTAGCGTGTAATCTTCCGGTATTTTTCAGAGAGTTTATTGGTTTTCCGTTGCCACTCACTAGTTTTCTGTTCTCCAGCTCGTTATGTGATATTGAAGATACCTGTCTATTCCGTTCACTACACTAGTCTTTGCTTTATTGTTGAGCGACTATTGTTCATGAGAGACGTCTTTAATGACTACCGTTGATAATGTCATCCTAATTTTGAGCGATCGTCTAGTATACTATCTGAGAAAAGTGGCCTTCGTGGGGCAAAAATGACCAGCCATTCAAAGAGATATCGTAGCTGAAATGTAAACTGAAAGTGTTTCCTTTCCTAATAATGTCACGCTACTCTCTTCATAGTGTTATTTGAGGTTATCGCCTTGAGGCTATGTCATTTTTGTGGGGTTTTCCGTTTGTTTCCCAAGAATCTCACGTATGCCAAACTACTTTTTTTTCCCAATATTGAATGACATTCAGTACGAAGATGAAATATCCCATTTAATATTGTCCTAGTACGTGATCTACGTACTAGTTAACAAGCATAGCAAATGGGTCCTACTAGTAGATAAGGGTAAAGATTGATCTAATTTAGAATATTCTCCTTCAGAAGGTATTTTGATTACTGTAAACAAGTAATTTCTTGAGATAATATTGATGATAGTAGATAAGAAGGAACAGAACACTTTCAACGTTTAGAGTGTTTATTTAGTGAGAGCAGTACATAGCCCAAATCGTACTGATCAGATTGATGTGAATAGTTCTAATTTAGTTCTCCACACTGTCACATTGTAACTGGTGTTCTGTCGTTGCCTTCACTATTACCTAGTTCATTGCGTTATTAATGATGTATCATTGTGATCCTTCCTTTCAATTCCATCATAACTTCTTGCTGAGTATCTTATCTTTTTCGCGTCATTTTTTCTTCCCATTTAAAATATGGAACACTATGGGATTGTAAAAGCACGTTTTGCTAAAGCTGATAAGAATGAAGTTTTTGGTGTTTCGTTCTTGTTTTATGATGTTTTTCGTTGGATAGTATCTTCTTAACTACATATACTTCGTCTCTGTGCTTGCTTGATTTCGATATACTCACTTATTTGAATACTTGGACGGCTCATCCGCACTAGTTGTGCTTGTCCCAGCATATTCTCCGTTTTTCGAAGTTCTGCTGGTTTAGCCATTGCGTTCCGTTGGAGTCCGGAGATCAACCTACCAAGGTCTACTCCATGTCGTCACCACCGCGTGGAGTCGCTGCTCTTACGGATCAGAAGGAGATTCGCCACCATGCGACTAGTTTGATTCCAGGACAGTTTTGGGTCCTGCCTTTGGTTTACTCATAGCTCGGCTTTCTGACGGAAACGCTGGACTTCTCGGCATGGTGGCCCGGCCGGGAGTGAATCCCCCCAACTCGCTGTACAAAGCAGGCCGACAGCTAAGAACGCCTCCCAGCTACGATTATGCGGTAAACCGTTGGGAGGGATTTTGATATAGGCAACATCCAACCAGGAACGTTTGCATGTAGAGCGACTAAGTACCGATTGGTTCTCTTTTTTATTGAAATTAATGAGAAATGTTTAGAATCTAGAAGCATCATACGTTGTAGATGAGAATATAGGTACCTTGCCTCCGTCAAAGAGGAGTCTTTCAAGGAGCACCTGCTAAGATAGTACTTCTATCTCGTGGGCATACTTTAAACTTATGCGTCTCGAATGTCTTGACCAAGGTGATATGTTAACCTTCATTTGGTGGAACTGTAATTAGTATTCAAGACTTTCATATTCCAGATGTCCTTCTTGCGAAAATATTTATTTTGTGGTATGGCGATATGCGTCATATGTACAATGGTTATAGTATACAACTGTACATGCGATAATAGAAAAGGGTGGATTGAGTTTTCACAAGCTCAAATAGCTACAGGTTAGTTGTTCTACTTATACGCCTACAGCTTTACAGTACTCAAGCTTAAGCAGCTCCTATGGAAGTACTTCCTGAGACGTTTATTCTTATTATGATTATGTCTTCCCCAAATGAAAGTGCCATAAGAGCTGTGGTTCGAGACACTTGGTTACGACTGTCACAGAAAGGACCATCAGTGGTGCAACATCGTTTCCCGATAGGAGTGAAAGGATTAAGGTGAGGTTTTGTTAGCTAAGTGATAAATGTTTCTAGGTTTCTAGAATAGTTTACTTGTGTTGTATCCTCAGAAACTGTTGAAAATTTCATTAAATGATAAGATATTAGGATATGAGATTCAGTGTGATTTTTGCAGAAGATTTTCGAATTTTAGTGAAACAATCCGTTTACATCTGGAAGAGGAAAACCAAATTCATGGTGATATCGTGTTCCTAGAGAACGTGGAGGATGCTTACACAAATCTTGCTCTGAAAACATTGAGAACTATGGAGTATGCCTATCAGAACTTTAAATTCCAATACATTTTAAAGGTTGGTGGTTCATCGTCATCCTATTTTCCGATTTAAGTTTCCGCAACTTAAGCTGGAATTAGTAAGGTCTTCATTTGTCCTTCTCACATCTTATTTTATAGTACCGTATTTCTTTTATAATTGTTTGTGAATACACTTCCCCAGGGGCGCATGTGGTGCAGTGGGCGGATGCGCCACTGCGACACATACTTGGAATCGATCCCCGCGCCTGTGGCCCACCAACTCTTCCATCTCTCCTAGGCCGACAAATTGGTACCAGATTTGTCTGGGAGGATAGCAACACTGGCTGGATACATCGGTCGGCCACTGTGAGTCATTGTAGAGGTCAAATGCGCGTTCAGTCATCTCCAACTACTTAATGAAGTCGAATACATGGCTCATCCCTCAGAGATTGATCAACGCCGAGAGCTTTTTTATACTTCTCGACGGAACTGATCACGTTTTCGTTGTTTGTGCACCATCTCCTTTAATCCACTTTCGTGCTAATCTATAGTATGTTCTTGAATTTGATGATGTCTCCTCTTTTCTGGGATGTTATGCTTTGCTATTGGTGTTTTCTTTTCTTAAACATTAGGTTTCAATAGTAGTAAATCCAAAAAGTACTCTACACTTTAATTCCACCTTAAAAGTCAAATTCTCGTCTAGATTAACATTAAAATTAAAGGCTGTGAAAGATGAATGAGGAAAGTTATTTTGAGCGAGCATGTCGTCTTTGAAACATATATATATATATATATATGTTCTTTGTTCTCTTCACTACATCCTCGATGCTCATGAAATCTCCCCAAGCCGCTCGTTTCCTTCTGCTCAGCTCCGGAGCTAAGTCGTTCGCCATATTGATTTCCCGACCTAGATAGACATAACTGGAGCATTCGGAGATATTCGTTCCGTTGAGCGTGGATGGGGCAAACGACACCAATCCGTTCTTCATGAACATCGTTTTCTTGAGATTTACTTGAAGACCAATCTTTCCACACGCTTTATCAAAGTCCGCAAGTATACGTTCCGCTTGGCTAATGTCTGGTGTATCCATTGCATTTCTGGACGCTGTTATTCTTCGGTCTGGGCCTTGGGTGCAGTCATCTTGGTTTTGTAATTGGAGAAGCTTCGGCGGGGTTTGCGAATGCTTTTCCCAGTCTCTGCAGCTTCAACCATTACTGCTGCTCTTCTCTCTTTAAGATCTTCTTTTATCGCCTGTCTGCGTTGTTTCGCAAGCTCGGACGTTAGTTCGCTGTTGCCTGCAGCTCGTGCGATTCCACGCTGGCGTATTAGCTGTAGAGTTTCTGGAGACAGACGTCTCAAGGTAACCTTCGAGCTCTCAGCTTTCATGGCGCTAACGCGAAGATGTTCAATAATCCGATCGTATTCCTCGTCGGTGTTATCGACAACGGCATCATCCCAACAGCCGACTAATGAGTTGAATAAGTCCCAGTTTGTGGTGGTTTACTGTGAAATCCTAGCACTTCTCAGATTCGATTCGTTTCATCGCATCCGTCGTCCACTAATGTCTTCCAACATTTACGTGTGACTTCGGCTGCTGTTTGAAGATTTTCCTTTCATCCTGATTGTCGTTTAATGCTATGTCAGGTCTACAGAAGTCCTGAGATGAACGGACTCGAATATTTCTGTCCGAATTGCAGAGAGTGATTTTTTCCGCGAAATGTTCAGTACAAATTTTACGACCTCGGAGGTATGAGCGCTTTGGTGTGTCTTATCGTCTCAGACACTACGGTCATTACTGATTTTAAAATAAAAAGGATAAAGCTCTAGGCGTTGATCAATCCCTAAGGGATGCGTCATGCCATCGACTTCATTAAGTATCGTTGGAGGTGATTGAATGACCTTATCTGGCCATATCTGGCCTTTACAGTGGTCCACCGATGTATCGAGCCAGTGCTGTTATCCTACCAGACAAGTCTGGTACCAATTTGCCTACCCCGGAGGAATGAAAGGCTTGATGGGCCATGGGCCCGTGGATCGATTCCATGTGTGTGTCACCGCGGCGCCTCCAACCACTGAGACACACGCTCCATATTACTGACCTTAGTGGCATTTTTTTTGCAGATTTAGGCAGCATGGAATAGTTGTGATTTTTTATCCAGCGCTTTCCCCATCTAACGTTGCACTCCACAACTCACCTGCTAGATTGGCCTTCTGATCTGATCTCGACCTTCTAGTTAAACAAGGAAATCGTTAGCTTTTTTTATAGGTCCTTTTATTCTTACTCTCTATGACGACAAGTAAATAAGGAAACCTCGCTGGGTCCTATCTTCGCTTCTGAGTATATAGTCACATTGTGCATGAAGCTGTCTTGAAGTAAACGAGTTCGTTAATTCGTAATGATACTGAGGCTTCTTCATGCTCAATAGTTAGTTGATTGTTGGTGATTAGCGTAATTGATGTGCAAGATGCGATTTGCAAGCTGTTAAACTCACCTATACGCTCATTTCATATCACCTATATAAAGTGTGTGTCAATCTGGAGGATTCTTTCAATCCCTATGCGAATAAATGCACGTTCGTGGCCGTGGTCCGTGGTTGACTGGGGCGGGTCGAGGACTAAGATTAACTGCTTCAAGACTCGACATGTGAGCGACTAGTGAGATGTCAAAGTAGGGACTATGAGTTCGTTGAAATTCTTACGAATAATTGCTGTGGTAAACTAGGATCTGTTGATAACGAAAACGTAAATTGTTACTTGACAAGGAGGACAGGTTGCAGAATGCGTGGCAGCAAACTAATCGTGTTGAATTGATCTTGTATATTAATGCCGTTTCTGTATCGATAGCTAACTTTTTGCATCCAGTCGTTAGATAGTATGATGTTATGGGTTTTGCACCTATCTTTCTTCTGCTGTTGCACAGTCAGCAAACTAGCTCGTGAAATTATCGAGTTTCTCACGGATGTTGCCGTGATGCTCTCATAAATTTTTAGGTAAGAGATGAATCCAAATTGGGACCACTGTTCCATCTTCAAGCTTCATTTTATGGCTCACGTTATCTTGTTTTAGGAACACTTTAAGCATGGTTCCTTAAAACACTTCATTTGTATGATTATCTGTGTAACTTGAGAACAGTAAAAAGATTGAAGGATGGAACTTTCGGCGTTGATCAATCCCTGTGCTTTGGCGCCATGCATTCGACTTCATTAAGAATCGTTAGAGGTGACTGCGTGCATATCTGGCCTTTACAATGACTCGTCGTGGCTTTCCGATGTATCGAGCTAATGCTTCCATCCTCACAGACACTTCTTCTACCCATTTACTGATCCCAAATGGATGGAGGGTTGGGTGAGCCACGGGCGCAAAGATCTTTCTCATGTGTATTGCAGGGCGCCTACGACCACTGTATTACACGCGTCAGATTTTGGATTTTGTAATATCATTCAACAAGTGAAAAGGGGATTTGTGGTTTAAGAGAATATTTTATGTCAATGTATCTGAGGATATATGTTTGAGTTCAGAATTTGATGTAAACATCTCGCTTGTAGATGTTTTGCGATGTTATTCCTCCCATTGATTATGCGGAGTTATTTTAGTCCTAATTGAATAAACGTATCCGTAAGACTTTCTGTGTTTAATTTCCTTGTCATAAATTACCCGTTATGCAGAGAAGAAAGACGTCGTAATAGTGTCGTTGAGACATTTTACGGTGTGTACCCATTTTGTTGTCAATTACGTTTGTTTGCATTAATATATGTTTCTGTACGAAGAAGCTGATGAAATTTTAGGTCGACTCTGACTCTTTTGTTCGATTGGGCGCTATTATTAAAGCCTTAAAGGACATACAACATCCACGCCTGTACTGGGGATTTCTCGATGGACGAGCAAAGCCTATTCGCAAAGGCAAATGGCGTGAGACAGATTGGATACTTTGTGATCGTTACCTTCCATACCAGGTACCTTAGTATGTTCTTTTTCAGAGCTTTGACATTTGTTATATGAATGGTGTGGAATAGGTGATTTTGTTAATTTAGGAAAGTATTTTAACCAGAATTAACGTTCATTTTTTGCCAGTGAACATCTAACCGCTTTAATCCTAATTAGTACCGGTCGAACTACGAACTGGTTGGTAGCGAATTCGGTCTTCATATAGATATGTGCATTAAATTGGCGATGACATAATCCATTCTGGGTGTTCTCAGAAGTATACTTAAAAGTATTGTTTCTCCTAGTAATTGCTTATGAGAGGAATGAAGATCGATATCACAAATTAAATGAGTTGTTCGCTGGTTTACATATTGAACGAATGTACTCAATGCAAATATATACTGAGTAGAACTGTATTACTCAGCTTGGTGGTGGCTACGTGCTTTCCTTCGAACTTGTTCGATTTCTAGCGATGAATGCACGACTATTCAAATTGTACAAAAACGAAGACGTTTCTGTAGGAGCATGGCTAGCCGGTATGGTTCACATTACTATGTTTTTCGATTTTAGCTGTTGGACTGTAGTTTTTTCCAGGGTTAGATATAAAATACATACATGACCCTCGCTTCGATACCGAGTGGAAATCGCGTGGTTGCAACAATGAGTATCTCATAACACACAAAAAATCAGCTGCTGATATGGAGAAACTATACAGCAATGTGGTTAGCTTTTCTAAAATTTTTGTTTTATAATTCATCAAAGTGCGAGTTCTGAGGATTACGATACAAATCCTTAGTTTCAACCACTGTATGTTTTGAGAGGTTGCAAAATATGAACGACATTAAGTCATTTTACATTCTAAGAATAATAAGTAAATTTTACTATATGTTCATTGTCTAGAAACCAATTTCCGATTGCTCACCCTAGTAAGCGTTTTTGTCAGCATCTATGCGTATAAATGTGTTGTATCAGTTTTTTAACACTCTAGCTTCTAATGACCTCTATAGGTGTCATAATGGAGTTACGGGAATAGCCGGTATGACACCACTATATGTCATTTTCTTTCCGATAGTTTATTTTGGTACACAGGTTTTTTCCCTTAATTTTCATGGTCATCGATAGCTCGCCTAACGCAGATACTATGGCGAACGTCGTCCTTATTGGATATCTTCCTAATAATTTCTTGTTATTTTCTCATTTTGGCGCAGGGCGCGTGTGGTGCAGTGGTTGGAGGCGCCACTGCGACGTGCACGTGGAATGCGCCCATGGCCCACCAAGCCTTCCATCCCTCTGGGCTCGGCAAATTGGTACCAGACTTGTTGTTTGGGAGGATAGCAACACTGGTTCGATACATCGGCCGGCCACCGCGAGTCATTGTAAAGGCCAGATATGCATTCAATCACCTCCAACGATACTTAATGAAGTCGAATGCGTGGCGCATCCCTCAGGGATTGATCAATGCCGAGAGCTTTATCCTTTGTCCTTTTATTTTCTCATTTTACGACAAGGGAATATTTCAATCGAGGAGAGCGTATGTCTTAGAGTGTGTAGCAAATGAAGAGGTGCAAAAATGCTTCTCTCTGAAAATCTGACAATGCCTACAGTGTGCAGCATCATTATTAACAGGAAATTCATTCTTTTCTAATTTTCAATTAATATAATAACTTTTGGATATTGTTCGGAATGAGAGGACATCGAAACAAAAAGATGAACTTCGTAATTTTCCTTGGAGAATTTTTGCGACTTCATTAAATGCTAACAGCAGTATGACTAGTATGCATAGTATGAATGGTTCTCTTCATACCAAGTGTTGAGTCAAAAAAAAAAACCAAAAAAACATGAGCCAAAAACATGAAAGGGTGTATGGGAGAACACGGAGCATGTACAGGATAAGAAAAGCGCAGAAATTATTTTCAAAACGCGATGAAGGACCGATTTCTGTTGCAGAAATTACAACCACTAGAAAATGTTTAGTTCTAAACTCACCGTAGCGCAAAAATGTAGTATGCGCCAGGTTTGGGATAAATAATAATAATGTGATAAAGTATGAAATAAATCTGGATGAAAAATAGATGAACAATAATAAAATCTCTAATAAAAATCTAGATAAATTTAATAACATCTAATAGCTAATAAAATCAGACACTATTAAACTATCACTCAGTGAGGGCGGAGAGTTTGTACTAATTCCTTATCAGTTAAATGTCGAGATAACGGAAGAGAATCTTCAAAAGTGCTTCATTTTATTGCCTATTATTTGAAAAGGAATTCGAAAGTCAATGCCGATAATCTTAACCGTTTTTGTCTACTGCCTACTCTTTTTCATGGCAGGGTATGTTGCGAAATATAACTTTAATGAAGCTGAGATATTTGCAAAACTCTGGATTATAACTGGGGCCTCAGCTTAACTGGGTTCATTGCCGATTTGTGCTCCCCAGATCAATCAATCCCGCTGTTGGGTGATTGCTGATGGCAAAAAGATCGATAGAACTAGCTGAGAGACAGGCGAAACGAAGGACCCGCATGGTGTGGTGGTGAGCGCGTTACTCCCCGGAAAGGACAATAGCGCGTTCGTTCCCCACCATAGACACCTGCGGTCCAGAGTTTTGCAAATATCTCAGCTTCATTAAAGTTATATTTCAATGCCGATAGTTGAAAGATGAATGTGTCAGAATGGCAGACACGACGAATTTGAAATCATGAATTATTTCTCAGCTTAAACATGAGTTAGCAACGTGTCTCGTTCTGCAGTTACCTATTTAAACACATATCTAACTTCTTTTTATCCTCTTTTGTTTTATTTTTTCTTTTATTTGCTTCCTGTTCTTTTCTATTGGCAGGCTACTGTGTGAAATACAACCGTGGCGGTGCTAGGATATGAGCAAAACTCAGATGGTTTGCCTTTCTCTTGACTTGTTTTTTTCCCTAACCGAACTTCGTGGTTGTTTTTCACATGATAGTCTGGCATGAAAAAAGAATAAGCAGTGAAAAAAAAATAAAACATTGCGATGGTGAAGTACTTGAAGAAGATAATAGTTATTTCGTGAGAGGTTTGATGAAATGTGGATGAGCCAGGATCTCATATCCCAAATTGCCCAATCTTTTCAGCGTTTGCTCAAGCATGGTTGTGAAAAGTGATTCGTTGATTTTTGTTCGCCATATCTGAATAGAGATGCTACATTTCTCGATGTATTTCATAGATTTCATCGTAGTAGTTCTCCGTTGTAATCATTTCGCAGATATTTAAAACGCTTGAACGATTTCCTCCGGCGACGACGAAGAACCTGTCGCCATCTTTTGATGTGGATTAGACTTTGAAAAATGCGTAAGAGCTTCATCTCTTCATCATTGATCCAGTTTTCATAAAACTTCGCACTACGCTGGAGAATTGTGTCGCTTTCGTTTTTCCTTTTTACCAAGCTTTAAGAACCGTTTCCATAGTGAGGATTAGGAAGCTCTTGCTTGATACATCTAATGATTACAACTGTCGTGCTTCTTAAACAAAGATTGCGAACTTTGATTTTTTGGGGGTTTTAATTTTATTCAATCTCAGGGTGAAAATTTGTATGTGCACTTGATCTTCTCCACACGTTTGTCGTAAGTTCCCAAATGTTGTGACAATCAGATACTGGTTTCCTAGCAAATGCGCTGGAGACAAAATATGCGGTCTTTCCGTGTTCTACAAGGAATTGGTAACTTCAGTGATTAAAATAAGATGAAATGAGCACTGTTGAATATAAACGAATGCACTGACTTTTCAAGGTTTAGTTGGCCTACTTAAAAGCTCATTTTCCGTTTAACAAGAGGTCGTAATTTGGTGGTGGTTTCTCTCAGTGGCGTGATGAACATGTTTTATCTCATCACATCACCTTAAAAGTCTATGGATAAACCAACTCAGCGAGCGGGATATGAGTAGTTCTCCCTGTTTATGAAGGATGTGAAGAAGCTATTGTTATTATTCAGGTGAATCTGCGAGTGCTATGCGATAAGGAATTTCGCATCCGAGACTCTTATGTTTACGATTGGAGTGCATTGCCCAGTGAATGTTGCCGCAGAAAGAACGGAACGAATATACCGTAGCGGATTCTGATTCTAACTAAGACAGAACCTCTTCTAATGGTACTACCATAACTCATAGTTTTTGCTGTAATATTAGCTTCTTGAGGAGGATCGATTTTGACTAGTATTGACATGAGTTGTGAATGATAAGAGCATTACAAGGGTGAAACTACTTCACATAATAGCAGCCAACGACTATACTTACCTTACACTGAACCGTAGAGAATGGGGACTTTTTATTGAGGTTAGTTCTTATTACACTTCATTGATTGGTCTAGATTTCTCGTGAAGCGAATTTCTAACACGAAAATTTGTTATTGAAATGAGTTGTGTCCAATCATTTCATAGAACGCAGTTTGGGATTTCATGCACATCTTTTCAGTAATTTTGGTTCGGTAATTTCTTTCTTTTGTGTTCTACTTTTGGCAACACCTTTAGGTACATTAGGCCTCTACAAATTATTTATGCAAAAATTGCAAGTTTGATAACCGAAGGCTGTCCTAACGATGAGTCATCAGTAGCTGTGGTGAATTTTTTGTGTAGGGATTGACCAAACCAGATTTTCCACCAGTGCACATCTGCTTTTGATGACTTGTATGATGCAGAACAAGAATATGTTTTATTTTTTTTTGTTTCAATGCTTTAATGTACTTAATAGGTGATTTCATTATCGAAGTTTACAACGGGTTGTTTTCTTCGCCAAGTTTTAAGATCTCTTGTATGAAGATTCCACTGATTTCTCGTGTTTTTTCCAAGCTGTTAAAGTGTATTCTGTGAAGCATATCTTTGAATAGTTCTGAAAATGTTATAAGATGTATATTTCTTTTCTTAGCTGGAAAAGTTATCCTTTTTTTAGTTATTTTCTTGTCCCTGTATTCATGATAGGGTGAGGTCGCACAGGTCCAATGGAGAATCACGCTTCTTTTGTCGGTACATTTACTGGCTGTCACCAAAAAGAGGTTGGTGCTCCTTTTTCTGGAAGTATATCCCAGTCAACTAAAAGGCATTCCAGCTTTTTCTTGCCGAAATCGTAGTATTCCTAGCTCTGGTCTTGAGAAACGTTGCACTACCTTGGGTATTTCTCGGACGGAAGTTTAACACTGGCACGTTTAAATATTGGTGAGCTTGTCTAGAATAATCCTGCTTTGTATTATTGAAAGTAGTGTCCACCCTAGTGAGCTTTCAGAGTCCACCCAATTTAATTAGTAGAACGCAGTAAAATTTAAACAGAACGAGGCTCTTAAAAATAATTGACATGTATATTAGCATCGTTCGTAGGGTACTCTTTGGCAGAATAACGCCTTCTGTTTTCAACATGCTGTCGTAATATCTTTTATAGGTGGGCAAAAACTGACGGCGAGTATATTTGGGTAGTAAACTATAGGTAGTAAACATTAATTTTGTCCCAATGTTAGATTAAGCTTTTAGTAGCTCCCATGACCGTCTTTCTGTTATCCTCGGCATTGACCCAACAATTCTTCGCATTCTTGTTGAGCAAACATGAGGTGTTATTTTATTATTTTATTTGTGAACAAGCTGACGTTTCAGCGGATTTCGCGTTTCTTGTTAGATTTCGATTTAGAGGCTTGAAAGGTCAAGTTGAGCGCAATCGACCCTGTCAAACGCCTTCATGACCAAACAGAGAAAATGCTAAACCAAGATTTTGATCATATTGAACACATAATGGCTTCTTTTAGACCTGACTTAGCTTAGTAAACTTATAAAATTCACTTAAGTTGCTAAGGATGTTTAGGTTAGTAGTGTAGTAGGTATTTTCTAAATGATATCATAGTATTTCAGGCTCAAATTTTTATTGGATTATGTATTTCTTGTACTACCAGGACTGCTTGCGATGACCGTGTTCTCACAGTCTTTATTACTGCTCACAAGTGTGCTTACTGCCTGCCTGGCCACTCTTCTTGTGTTTATTGTATGTGAATATCTCATGTCAGCTGATCGCCCTACCTATAGAATTGTGCTGAATAGGATAATTGACGAACACCATCAACCAACTATGTTCTTAACATATTTCAGGTGTGCTACAATTTTTTTCCTGTTTATAAGTGTTTCTACACTTCCATGACTCCATCATGTGGACCCCACTAAAATTGAGTTTATTTCATTGATATTTTAGTTGTCATGCGCAAATTTTATTGCTAGAGTCTTCCGCAGAGAAATCCGCAGACGATTATCTTTAAATTTTCACCAGAGCAGTACACGGTCGTTGTTGATCGGAGTAAATTTATCGCGAAAAGAATTGTATGACAAGAATAAGTTGTAACATCAGTTCCTAAATGAAGATGCGGTGGAATCTCCAGCAGTGTTATCTGTAGTTCTGTAGAAATAACTAGTTTTTTGACTTTTGACCGATATCTTTATGCTTACTTGGATACTTACATGAATGGGTCGTCTTCACTGGAAGTGCGGGACCCAGCACAATCTCCATTTTTCGGAGTTTTGCTGGTCTAGCCATTGTGCTTCCTTGGAGTACCGAGTTAGCCCTAACCAAAGTCCGCATTAAGTCGTCATCACCACAGGCAGTCACCGCCATTGTGGATTAGAGGAACATTTGCCATCATGTGACTAGTTTAGTACCAGGACGGTGGTAGATCCTGGTATTGATTTAACTCTTAGCTGGGCTTCCTGTTGGAAACGGCGGGTTCAGCTTGGGAGACTGCTGGGGGAATGAATCTCCTCGCTGTACATCGCAGCGCGACACCCAGGAACATTTCCCAGTCACTATAGGGCAGTAAACCGTTGCTAGGGATATTCTTTGCCCAGTATTTTATATTGCGCAGTGCTGCATTAGAGTTTGTTTATTTTTCGAACGTTCTGTGAAAGGAATGCTAGAACGTTTGGTTAGAGATTCCTTATTTCTTTTTACACTACACCTCACTTCATTCGCGCTCTTAATATTAAAGAAATTTATGATTAGAATAAGGAATAATTTTGAGACGGAGTGGCTATCTGCGATTGTGGTCGGCCAATTATGTTTTGTTTTAAACTAATTACAAGTGCATATATATGGAAAATGTTTTTAGTAGATATCCTCGCCAAAAGTGGGAATTGTAACCCAAAGTCTAAGCACTTCGTTGTACATACTCTTCTTTAATTTCATATCAGTAACATTATCACACCGAATATCAGCGCCGTAATGATGCTCACGTCGTTGCAGAATAGTGGCACTAATTATTCACCCTTTTCTAGATCTGCCCTATTAATCTCCGTCGCTACGGCAATTTTAGCAGTGGACTTTCCAGTGTTTCCTCGTCGATTTTCTAAAACAGGTACGACAGAGAGATTCAAAATTCATACTACCAATTTAACACTTTAAAATGTTAACACAATGGCGATGACGTCAAATTTTTGTCGGTTGCGCTTATTTTTCGATAACAAATGCATTTGAATAATTGAGAACTTAATGTATATGTGGAAGAAAGTCTGCTGCTAGGCGAAATTAAATCTTTACGATATGTTCTTTGAGATGAAATTTTTTATGATTAAATGTTAAAAGACGCACTCACTTTCTAATGTGCATGAGTCAAATTATGCTCATGTCGTTGCGAACGTGTCGAAGTTTTAATAGCGGCCTTGTTTGAGGGCCTACTTTAATAATATAAATTCTCTGATATTTCAGAAAAATATGGTCATAGTTTGATGGATACAGGCGTAGCGGGGTTTGTGTTCGCCTCAGCTGTTACGAATCGAGTAAAGACATTGAGTACGTGTGATATGAAGACTGTATTGAAAAGGTAACCATAACGATGTGATGTTGAAATATAAATATGACGTGATTGCAACTACGTTCCCACTCCCTAATTGGATGACTGAGTTCGTGAAATTTCCTTTCCTAGGGGCTCACAGTGTTATTTGTTTCTCATTTGTCCATTATCGTACATCATATGTTTCCAACGGTTATTGTTGGAGTGTCTGGATTATTATGCAATTTAAAATCGTTTATAACAAGTCATTAAAACCAGTACACTTTCACCGATTGGTGAATGTTTTCTATAAAGGAACTTATCCTGATTTTTTTTAATAGTTGGGGAAATGACATGGAGTTTCGTACTCCAACTTATCAGTTTATGAATTTCCAATTATGGTACATGAGGCTTCGTTTGACCCACGCCATGATTGATCTCCTTCGATTGATTAGTAGAACTCGTTGCACTTTTCAGCTTAGGATTTGTTTAGTCATTTTCTGCTATTCTGAAGTGATTTCGCTGTTATCGAAGAAGTTGTAATGGATGTCTCATTTTACTGAACACGATAACATAAAGCGTTTCGATGCTTCGGAGTCTGTCCATCCTCCATGGTACATCTCAACGGAATCGCACTTTTGTTGCACAAAGAACGCCTGCAATTTTTGTGTAGTACTACCGATTGGATTGCAAGCTTTTGCCTTACTTACTCTACATGATTCTCTAGCGACAGTCTGAAAAGTAACAACAGTCTCTTTACAGCTTACGAAAATCATGCGGCATCCAATGAAAGAGATGATGTTTGTAGTGTATTTTCCTTTAGTTATGGCGTTCTAAAATGTATCTTCTGCATATGCCTAGTTTTCCCATAACCTATCAAATTATTATTATGGGTGGTTATCTTTGTTTTTTATACTAGTAGTGCACATTTGCCACTTTTCCTTCAGCTCTTTACAGATCTTTGAAATTTACAGGAGATATTGGTTACGCTGGTTACGTTCGTCATATGTTATACTTCCTCTGATAGGACTAGCGCGTAATGTTCTGCTCATCGTAATGGACTATCCCCAACACTTAACGGAATATGGTGTGCACTGGAATTTTTTCTACACACTAGCAATAGTTAAGGTACAATAGATTTTTTGTCTCTTTTGTTTATATTTCTGTAATACTACCGATTGGATTGTAAGCTTCCTGACTCTACATGATTCTCTAAATTGTTGTGAATTTCGACTTGTTCATAAAATATGGTGCTTGTAGAAGTGGAAGCTTGTGGTTTAAACAAAATCGGGAAAAAAATCTTCACTTTATTCCTTATTATTCTTGAAGAAATATTAGTAATGAATACTCTTCATTGCATTCGTAGCACTTATTATTCGTTAGTCCTCCTAATGGTTTAGCGCCTCATAGCGGGTTGGAGGTGTTGCTAGGTGTCGGAGTGCGATATACAGTGTGGGATTCGTCCTCCTGGCAGGTGGCAGGCTCTCTCAATCTGAGGAGTTAGGCGTTTCCATCAGGAAGCCCAGCTAAGAGTCAAACAATACTAATACCAGGATACACCTCAAACAATACTAATACCAGGATACACCATCATCCTGGTATCAAACCAGTCGCATATTGGCATGTCTCTCTCTGGTCCACAAGAGCGGGGATTGCCTGTGGTGGGGACGACGACGTGGAGCAGCTTTGGCTAAGCTGGCCTCGGGGGTCCAGGGGATCACAATGGCTAAACCAGCAAAACTCCTGAAAAATGAAAATTATTCTGAGACTTACACAACCATTGAAGATCTGCCATCCAATTACATTACCGGATTTTCAGCTTCTACATCGTACTTGAGCGGTCGGTTACTTTTACATTCCTATTTTCTTTTCTGATTTCGGTTTCAACACCTTTCCGAATCAAATAGTAGGAAGACCGAGCGAAGGATCCGACGCCGAAAACACACCTCTCTCTGATCCACATCATGGTGAAGACCTGGATACGCCCATGCAAGGTTAGGTCAGGACTCCAGTGAGGACCAAGTTGCACGACCAGCAATAGGCCAGCCTCAGTACCCCGCACACTGGGTGCTCCCGTCTATGACGTCAGGCGGTGAGACGACCGGTGAGAGGCCAGAAAATCTCGGGTTGCGCAGGACGTCATTAGAACCGGATCTGACAAGCACACGTATGACACGCCATGGAGATTGTTTCTTACTATGCACGTATAATGCCAGAACACTCTCCACAGACGTACATTACCAAAATACGTTGTTCGATTACTTCTTTCTTGTTTGGTGTCATATCTGTATCCTTAGGAATAGATGAGTACTCTCTCCTCTGCTTGCTGGCTAACAGTTATTCATACCGCTACCCATATTCTTTATGGGATTCATTCGTTTATTTCAAAATTCAGATTGTCTCCAATTCACTACCAAGCAAATTTCCATTGCTCTGGGCTCTCCTTTTTGGTATTCTTCAACAGACAATGCTCACTAATGGGTACGAGGTACGGAATCGTATGTTTCTGCACAAACGTGGCATTACTTTCCGAGTATCGTGAAATTACATTCTATTATTTACAAAATTAGAGTTTGTATGAGGAAGTTGTTACACTGCGCTCATCCTAATGCAACAATTCAGTAGCTCTAAAACAATTAGAGTTAGTTGTGAGGCAAATACTCGTTGAATGGACTTCTGTAAATGTACGAATTAGTGTTCAATGTAGAATTCTCGAATTCTTATGGTTTAGAGCAGAATTTTTTGCGGTTGCAGCAGAGCGAGCCTCAAACTCAGGTAATCAAGCCTCATGTGTAAATATTACGAAAATAACAGGAAGACGACGGTAACAGCGAACAATGCGTATATTAGTGCTTAAATTCAGTACAATTGTAATACGAGATAATGACTAGTTGCAATGAAGGTTATTTAGTCATTACTAAATAACAGACGATTGACAGATAAAATTGATGGGGACTTATAGACGTCGTCTAAGGTAAATATGACTGAAATGGGTGACTGTTTGGCTGATCGACTACTGTCAGACTGTTTCATAAAGAGTATTTTTACAATTGTGCAGGTGAGCGTTAAAAGCGCTTTTCAGCCAACTGCGAGGCAATAACATCGGCCAGCTTTTATGAGGCGATCTGCGGAATCTTACGAAATTAAATTTTTAGAGCAATATTCAAATAACATAGGGATGATCTATTAGTACGTAGATCCAGAGAGTATTCTTTACGAGGTGGAGATTGGTCTTATTGTTTTATTATCCATAGTGAACAACCAGCGCTAAAGAGCTAGTTAAAAACGTTGTTGTTTCCTAGTCTTAGGTGATGTCATTTGAACTTTTACATGGCGAACAGGTCGTCCAATATGTCTACTCACTAACTCATGTTGTCGTTCATTTGCTGTGAGTGTTTCTTTTTGGGTGTCCATTGTTGCACAGAGGTTTTTTTTACCACACTTTTTGTACTTACTCGGTAGCTTATTGAGCGCAAAGCGGCTTATCAAGTATCGGACAGGGATATCTGTTCTCTTACTTTGACAATACATAAAAAGCTTTTTTTTCGAACAAGTTTGTTCCTTATAGCATGTAGACCATTGCTTCGAGAAGGTCAAAATACTGAGGGTACTGGAGATGCGAAACACTTAGATGTGTTTGTATCCTACAGCGTTCCGCTTTGGTAAGAGGCGATTAGCAGAGTAAATTTGGCTTTTATGTGAGGAGATCGACGAACATGAATTGAAATTAAAGAAGTTGCATAGAAAAACTGCTTACCTGTCGATTAGATACTGCAGCCAAATAAGTTGAGCGTCAAACTCAAACTGTTAATTAAACTTAATCCTACATTGTTTCATACGCGAAAGAAAGCTATCTTCCATTTTAGGAGTGGATTTTAAATGGTGACAATAAACGTGACACTTTGTTCACCGCTAATGCTGAGGGAATATGTTCATTGATGGGATATATTACGATATTCTACATATCTGATGCTGTTGCCAAGTTTGTGTCTAAGACAGGGTAAGCATGGCGACACTATATGATTTGGGAGTCCTTTTTCTATTGAAATTAAAGGCATCTTTCGATTTCTAATTGTGCGTCACTCACAACCTTTCGGTCAGGATTCGAGTAAAATCTTGGGTTGAGTGCTGCTGGAGGCTCTATATTTTCGCATTTATTTTCTATATCATGCAACTAGGAGCTGAGTGGACGTTAGGGCAGCCGTGCAGAAGAGTAGTCAACATTTCTTACGTTTTTGCTCAGGTAAAAACGACTTATAGACTTGTAATTGCCAATCTAGAGTTGACAAATTCTCGACAATGTGTATTACGTAGCCAAAAGCTCCAAAGGATGAAGCTCTTGGTGTTGATCAATCGCTGAGGGATGCGACATCCATTCGGATTCATTAAACATCGTTGAAGGTTGATTGAATGCATATCTGACCTTTACAATAACTCGGGGTGTCCTGGCGATGTATCGGGCCAATGCTACTATCCTCACGGACGAGTCTGGTACCAATCGGCCGACATCTAGGGATGGAGGGCTTGGTGGGCCAGGGTGCGGAGATTAATCACATGTGTGTATTCAGGGTACCTCCAACCACTACGCCTCACGCCCACCTTTCGTAGGTGTCTAAAATTAATTCCAGCTTTCGACTTTGCTCAAACATATCCCAGGTTAAGCATTGAATTCAATTAATGGGGATGGAAATACACAGGTTTCATAAGAGAAAGGTACATTTGTTCTCCCACAATGAAACTCTGGTTTTTGGAGCCGACATGTCGTATTCTTGTGAAGATTAGTGTTCTAAGTAGGAAAGCGATCCAATATGCAGGCTGGATCGTGTTAAAAGTGCTAAAAACTTGGACTTCGACAACATTTTCTTTTAGGATTTGAGTACCGAATAATTTTAAGGTCCAAATAACATTTTGGAAAAAGTATGTTTATTCTAAAGATTTAAAATGAGCCCTAATCCTCCACCTACGCAACTGCTCTAATTATCGAAAGAAAACAATCGGCTTTGTCAAGCAACTAGCATTGTCGTGAATGTGTCAAGAAAGGTTCTTCTTATTTTTGTTAGGAGTTAACAAATAGTTTTGTCCGTTTGGTTTTTAGATGTCATTCTTTACATTTACGTTGGCTTGTTTCTTATGTGTGCAAGTATTATCTATTATTGCATGGGCAGCTAATGTTCCACATTTCTCCATCGGTAAGCCTCTTAAAAATTACCATTACTGCAACTTCATTGTAGGCGACGATCATGAATTCAATTGTATTAATAAAAATGCTATAATCTGCACATATCTTTGTAAACGTAGTGATCATAAAGGATAAAGGATAAAGCTCTGGGCATTGATCATTACCTGAGGCATGCACCTTACATTCGACTCCATTAAGCATCACTGGAGGCGATTGAATGATTATTTGGGCTTTGCAGTAACACGCGATGATCCAACGATGTATCGAGTCAGTCCTCCTAGTCAAGCCTGATCCAATTTACAGACCCTGAAGGACAAACTTGTTCTGATGAGAACGCCCACGCCACCGACTCCTCTATTGTCGCATGTTTCGAGTAATACTCCGGTATCACAGGCGGCGGTGAATGGGTAGAATCACCTCGTCTCGGCCAAGCCGATGACGTCGTAGCTTATTGTTCTTGCTTGCATGACCACTTCTATCGAGAACTCGAATGCGAGTGTTTATTATCATGATGACGAACACCGCCCACAGTAACTCGCAATTCCAGATGCCCCACCTTCAACGCTGGACGTGGGAATCTCCCAATGGAGAGTACCATAACGAAATAGACCACATCATAGTAAATAGAAAGTTTTGTCGTTGTTGGCTCAAAATTCAACGCGAGATTAGACCACCGCCTACTTCGTGCAAGATTCCACTTCTCGATGAAAGGAGAAGGCCGCTAAATTCAAAAACCGAAGTCCCAGAACCTCCATAAACTGATACTTATTCAGTTCACTAGTCGGTTGTTGGGGAGATGCCGTTGTCGATAATATCGACGATGAATACGATCAGCTCATTCAATATCTTCACGTTATCGCTATTAAAGCTGAGAGCTCGAAGGTTACCTTGAGACGTCTGTCTCCAGAAACACTTGAGTTGATACGCCAGCACATGGAATCGCACGAACTGCAGGCAACCTCGAACAGACGTCCTAACTTGCAAAACTATGTAGACAAGTGACAATAGATCTTAGAGAAGAGCAACAGTTATGGTCATAGCTGGAGAGGCTTGGTAAAGCATTCGCAAATCCATCGAAGCTTCGCCAATTACAAGACTATGATTGCACTACGACGCCCAAACGGAATAATAACAGCGGCCAGAAAGGCAATGGAGAAAATCATTCACGAATACTACTCAGATCTCTTCGATAGCCACGTTCACCTCCTGTAATATGAAATAAAAGGGGATGGATATGTTGTTCCACCAGTTCTCCCTTCCGAAATCCGACATGCCATCTCGTCGGTGAAAAATCGAACAGCACCAGGTCCGGACAGGATAAGACCAGAATATCTGAAGAACCTTCCGCCAGTCCTCGCTACGGCTCTTCACAGTTACCTGTCTGAATCTCGAAAACGTTATGCGAAAATTGCAATAGAATAATATGGGAGTGAAAATCGATGGCCGGCAGTTACACCACCTTCGCTTTGCTAATGACATCGTTCTTATAACAACAAACATTAGCCAAGCAAAACGAATGATTGCCGACTTTGACAAAATCTGTTAGAAGATTGGTCTCCGACTAAATCTCCCAAAAACCATGTTCATGAGGAACGGAACGGTTTCGTGTGCCCTATTCGCTCTTAACGGAACGAATATCTCTGAACGCTCCAGCTACGACTACTTATGTCGTTAATCAACATGATGAACGACTTAGCTCCAAAGTTGAGCAGACGGAAACGAGCAGTTTGGGAAGCTTACAAAAGCATGAAGGTTGCAATGAAGAGGACGAAGAACACCCGACTCCAAGCCCACCTTTTCGACTTCGCGATATTTCCTTACCTAACGTTTGTGTCAGGAACCTGATCCTTGCATAAGCAGGATGAAAGATCACTCAGCGTTATCGAACGTGCACTCGAAAGGACGATACTAGGAGTATCCCTTTTCGCACAAGTAAGGTAACGGATCCGAAGCTCCGATCTACGTCAACGATCGAAAATCAAAGATGCCGTTCTATACGCCAAACAGTCGAAGATAAGATGGGCCGGACACGTAATGCGTATGAATGGTAACCGATGGACAAGGGCTGTTAGTGACTGGATTCCTCGGGATGTCAAACGTACTGCAGGAAGACCACCGACCCGATGGTAAGAGTTTTTCACGAAAAGCCTAAAAGAAAGTATGATGCTCGACGAGTCCCTCAAGCGAGGAGAACCCACTGGGCTACTCTTGCACGCGATAGGGAAAAATGGAGGATTTATTGGCACCCGCTCGAGTCACTCGACGATCAACGGGACTACAGGTGATACAGGGATCCGAAGCTCCGGTCTACGTCAACGATCGAAAATCAAAGATGCCGTTTTATACGCCAAACAGTCGAAGATAAGATGGGCCGGACGTACAGCGCGTATGACCAACAACTGATGGACAAGAGCTGTTAGTGATTGGATTCCTCGGGATGTCAAACGCACTGCAGGAAGACTACCGACCCGATGTTCTGAGTGCTTCACGAAAACCCTAGATGAGGGACATAATGCTCAACGTGTTCCTATGGCGAGCAGAACCCACTGAACCACTACTGCATGCGATATGCAAAAATGGAAGGCTTACTGGCGCCCGTTCGAGTCACTCGACGATCAACGGTTCTACGTACAGGTGATACAGATGGTGTAATAGTAGATATATGTGAAACCTTGAAGAACAAGCATCCGAAAGTGTGACACAGTGTGAGGTACTATGGGTAAGCAAGTAGATTTAGTAGCGCTGATCATTGAGCAACGTTTCAGTTTCCTGTTTTTTTTTTTCATGGAGATTTGTAATTGTCTTCTTTTTCCAGACGAAAACCCTTGGTATGGAGTACAACCCTGTCTGTCGACGTCTGTTAACAAGTCCGGGTTAATATTCTTCCTTTTGGCTAACATTTTCACTGGTGCTGTTAACCTAGCCGTCGACACTCATCATACTGATGACATCACCGCCATCTGTATCCTCGTCGGCTACCTCTTCTGCTTATGCATAATAGCCCACTATCGGACCAAGATGAATACAAATTGCTAATGATTAACGGGTTTGCACTGCCATCATCTTTGCTATACAGTGACATGTACCAAGCACTATGCGGGAAAGCAAATGATGTCCATTTTAAAAGTAACAACTTTCTTCTTGGACCATATTAGAACATTACGAAAAAAAACTTGTAGGCTTTTAACGTGCTAGGTAGCTACGTCTTTAGCACTGGCATTTCCTGTCGTTAACTCTTTAGGTCTACCATACTCACTATCATTGTAGATATCTTGTGGTCACTGTATTAACACCTATTGATTGACCGAATCGATCTATAACTTCTCTATTCGTCTGCAACTTTTTACAGTGTGATGTTAACTCGGAACCGTTATGTAATGGTGGCCTCGTAGATTATTAGAAATGCTTTAGTGTGATTAGACTTACCTCGTATCCTAATGATGCCATGTATTGTAATCTGTGATATAGATTGTTTTGCACCCTTTCAGTGGATTTTTAAGACAATACTCGCTCAACGATGTGATGAAGATGTGATCTCTGGTCATTATTTGATAAGATTTATTGTGCAGAGTCTATTTTTTTCCTAGGTCCAATGAGAAGTACTCCTAGTTACACCTATGTTGCTTCATTTCCAGACACCAAATGCTATCCATGTTGCCGGATGTCTGAGAGCTACTAATAAATGATTTTTTGTGGCTAGCATGAATTTCCAATCCTTTGAAAGCGTAATGCTTGTTTGTGTTATGAAACGTGGCTAAGCAACGCTAAAATATATCTCATTTAGCATCCAGTTTTCAATGAAATCACTAAATAAGTCAGAGCTGCGATTTTGCTCCTTTAGAGGTCGCACGAACAGCAGTGCCGCAGGTATTACTGTGGCTTAATTGTATAAACAACCTAGATTTTAAACACCAACATTCACAACAAATTAAACGCCATGGGAGTGTAGTTACACTAGATCAAAAACAAAAGAGTGAGCCGAGTTTATGATTTAGTTAATATTTCACGAGCATTTTCATTAACGATGTTCTCCATTGCTATAACATCTTTACTCCATGCTGCAATACGATTCGCCATCGATAATACCTTAAATCCCATAATAAGAATGTTGACAGATTGTGGAGAAATTGGAAGAAGCAAGGCAATTAAAGTTGACGAACGGATGATAGTTTTGAAATAACCGCTTCTTACTTGTGTCGAGTTCAGCACTCTTGGTTGCACCCATGTAATTATTACTGTCTGATTGACTTGATCAATTGCTCCTCGTACTAGGTCTTTGCTCAAAGCCTTCATCACAAGGAACTCTACCTAAACACAGACTGGTTTGTGCTTTAGCTCGATGTTCTAATATTCTACATGAAGCATAATGATTTTCAAAAGGATCGATCGATAAGATTTTCGACAGATCTTGGGACAATTAGTGGAAAATTGATTTTTAATTGAAAATTTTAGATAATGATCAGTAGAAGAACATGCTGAATAATCATCATAAGACAAAAACTAGGCAAATAAGATAGAAGAACAAAAATAGTGGAATCTGGATCCGACTCACTTCGTTATTATGTACTTGACATCTTGATGCAATTTCTTTGAATGAAATTTTACGTTCCTTCGATGGACGAGCTAAAGCCAGCTAGAAACAGAGCTATTTGAAGACAACATCGTAGATGTCTCCCAAAGTATGGATGGATTACCACCAGTCTGTAACGTTTTCATCTAAAAGTTATAAGAAAGCATACCTCCATGATAGCGAGCAGACGAATTTTGCCAACGAGGAACTCTTTCTTCCTTTTAAGGTCGTCCCATTCTAACCAATTCTTTTCCAGCGCATAAAATTTGTTGAGATCACCACTGTTGAACGCGTACAACACCTAAATTTGAGGGTAAATAACTAGATTTTAGCCAAATTCCAGCTATTGAGCCAAGGCCGGGTAAAAGAAAACCTGACGTTATAAAATTATAAAACTCACGTCAGCCAGCCATTTCTCACTTGAGCCATCAAGGACTTTCAAAATTGGGTGAGCCAACTAAAAGCTTTGTTTTCAGAAATGGGTAAACTAAGTAAAAAAAAAAAGTTTCCACTGCTCACATTTTCTAGTTATACAGGACAACACTAAAGGAATTTCAACCACATAACCTTAATTCTCTATATTCTTGCTGAGCAGATATGAAGTGTTACTTTATTTTCTATTACACCAAAGCTGAGGTTTAAGCGGTTTTCGCCTTCTTCAGAGCTTACAGAGGCCAAGTTGGCTGCAACCTACCCAACAAAACACCTCCAAAACCAAAACCGAAAAGACGCGAAGCCAAGATTCCAATTGTACTGAGAACAAAATAGCTTTGCACACTCGCCGGTTTCTATCAATCTTCCACTGAGTACTACCCATGGAGACCAACCGCATATTGTTCACTTAGAAGCGCAATGTGCCTCTCTGACATAAAAATTTCAATCTTAAGTATTATATGAAAGCATGAGTACGAGGCATTCCTCCCTGCGGTTCACTTTTGAATTCTTGGAATTCATCCAGAATTCCCCCACAGTTTTGCACGGTTTTCGATTCCTGTGACTGTTTTGTTTTCAGAAATGGATAAGCTAAGTAAAGTTCTATTAAATCTAACGCTAAAGTAACTTTGTGTAGAAAGTTCTAAGAGACCGTTTGAATTGCAATAACAAGGCTTCCAGGACGTATAAGAAGACGGCTAACGAAGGTCAAACTGGTCACAGTAGGATAGATAATGTGCCAAAAACCTCAATACTAACCGTTTTACGAAGCATGACTCTCTCTTATGCAAAAGCAACATCTTTGCACAGGAGGCGGAAATATCAGTGCGCAAAACTCCCGCAGCACACTGGATAAAATCTCAAGAACCCAAAAATGAACCCCAGAAAGGAATTCCTCGTTATCACGCGTGATCTCACACAGTACTATTTATTATATTTTATATTTATATTTTATATTTTTATATTTTATTTATTATATTTTTAAGGTGAGGTTTGAGGTGATATTTTAATATGAGAGGCACATTACGCTTTCAAAGTGAATTCTGTACCGTTGGTCTTCACGTAACACACCCAGTGGAAGACTCATGGAAAGCAATGAATAAGTGAAGCACTTATTTCGTTTTCAGTTTGACTGATATCTTGGTTTAGCATCTTCTCTGCTTGGTTATGGAGGTGTTTGACTGGGCAGATTGCAGCCAACTTGACCTTTCCAAACCTTGAAAAAGACTAAAATCGCCGAAACATCAGCTTTACCGTAATAAGCAATAAAGTAACACCTCGTGTTTGCTCAACAAGAATATATAATCAACTCCGAGGTTAACAGAAACTCGGTTTTGATACTACGACCTTAATATTCGAACAAACTATGTAGTAGGATCGTGATAGATGAGAGATTCTCATGTCATAAAAATTGCTGAAAACATGATTTAAACTCACTAGTTCTCCAAAGTTGTAAACATTCTCGCCAAGCAATGCCGCAAACCCTATCAATACGGCCTAAATATGATTTAACAAAACAGAAACAATAAGAACTCTATATTCCCAACCTTACTTGCACATGCTTTTCCTCTGTAGTCATTTTGCCGATGTCTTCAACTCCAAGATAACGGAGCGCTTCACGATAGTACCCGGCAAAATCCCCAATTTCCTTTAGGTACATGGCACTAACCTGACCAAAAATCCGTTAGTGTGAAAGTACAGTTGCTACGAAAGGATTCCGCTAACCTTATAGAACGGCGCATGAGCCTCTGTAACCCCAACAAAACTGTCGATTTCACTACGAGTTAATTCAATGAGATCCTGTAAAAACTATAGATAGTAGCGTACCATAAAGAAATATCTATTTAATAACATTACGCCATACCAAGACACATACCCTGACTTTTTTAATGTCGATCAAACGTTCGCCCTCATCTTTGTGGTTAAGCCTAAGTTCAATTTGACCAGCATGAATACGAGCAAGAGCTACCTGTAGTGAATTCGGTAAAAATGATAAACATAGACAAGGAAAAAGAAACCAGTAAAAGAAGTGAAATAGTTATGCTGTTTAGTGGTGAGGTTAAATTTCAACTATTCTTCAATTACCTTGTCCTTGCTGACGGTCTTCTCAATTTTCGCGAGAAAATCATAAGCAGCTTCTTTGTCTGAAACAAAAATGAAGACGACTGATTAGCAATAAACACTTTAATAAATGTAAACAGCTAACTTTGATTAAAAATATATTTAGCTATAGGCAAAACGATTTCAACGAGTTGAAGTGCGTTTATACGATGTTCGAATTCCGAGATGAATCTAAATTAGTATGAAAAATGAATTAGAGGTAGATATGAGCTTCCTGACATAACTCAACCGTAACATACCCATCATAAAATTCTTTTTGATTCAATGTTGTTGTGAAAGCTGGATTAGTCTGTGCAGCACGAACCTCCTGTGTCAACTGGTGCCACAATCTGAATTGAAATATGTAAATAAAATACTCCTCCTAACGGTTCACTGCCTCATCATGGCTGGGAGGTTTTCCTGGGTTTCGGGCTGGAATGTACAGTGGACAGATTTATTGCCCACCAGGGCATCTCAAGCTGGGAAGGAGTCCGGGGTTTCCACCGGGAAACCCAGATAACAGTAAACCATTACCAAAGTCCACCACCGTCTTGGTTTCAAACTAGTCGCATGGTTGCAAATCCTCTCTGATCCACAACCGTGGCGACTGCCTATGGTTGGGACGACCTGGGGCAGACTTTGGCCAGGCTAACCTCGGGAATCCAGGAAACCATAATGGCTAAACCAGCAAAACTCCGAAAAAGATGGAAATTATACTGGGGCCCGCACAACCAGTAAGGACGGACCATCCAAGTATCCACGTAAGTAAATAAAACCACTGTCGTTTCGTCGGTGATTTCACCTTCCTAACAGCTTTGCTTCTAGACCACCCGTTTCTTATTTACGAGGGATGATGAGTTTTCTGTTTTTTTAACAGTAGGATTTATTCAGTACAACATCGGTTGACGTTTGGGCGGTGCCGTCTTCTCCTGTGCGAGCTGTCTTAGCTTCGATATTTCCTCTCTTTATCTTTTTTTTCTTCAAATATGATGACTGAGGTTTCGGTGATTTCATCTTCCTCAGAGTCATGCTGCTAGACTACCCATATATTGTACACAAGGGATGACAACAAATAAAAAAAAATGTAACTTCAACAATGCAGAAATATTTGCAACACTCCGGACCGCAGGTGTTTGCGGTAGGGAACGAACGCGCTATTGTCCTTTCCGGGGAGTAACGCGTTCACCACCACACCATGCGGGTTCTTCGTTTCGCCTGTCTCTCAGCTAGTTCTATCGATCTCTGCCATCCGCAATCACCTGTCAACGGGATTGATCTGGGGAGCCCAAATCGGCAATGAATCCAGTTAAAATATGCAAATAAAAAATGCTAAATACAACCCTGTTGTCATTTTGTTTGTAAGAAGTGATGCAGAACAAAAACAAGCCCCACTTTCTTGAATAAAGTTGCTCGAATTTCAACCAAATATCGGCAACGTCGGCTTTGGCCGACTTCTTGTTCTTAGCTAGATAGGCCTCGACACGTTCAGCCATCACAGCACTAAACGCATGTTAAAATTGACAGGACTTTAAATGAAGTATACACATTAATAAAATAAATGTGAATGACAAACAGATAAGATCATAAACCAAAAGATAACTATTGATTCTAGGAGGAAAACAACCATCCCTTTGGCAATTACGCAACTACAAAGAACAATGTTTGCTGAAGAAACATTAAAGACAATGTGATCACAAAAACGGATACAGAGGCAAAGTTGGCTCGCAGACGGATCGTCAGGATGCCGCTGCTGCTGGCTAGAATCCGGAAGAACAACTCTCAAAACACGATAGTCAAACTGATTACAAACAAGGTTTTGGGCGGAAACTTGGCATCCGGAAAGACAGACGGAATAAATCTGCGTCCGGTTACGACGTTTCTGTCAATCTAGAAAAACGTGAGAAACACGATAGACTACGAGAAAAACTATGGAGGGAAATTTGGTGTCGAGAATGACAGAAAAGAACGTAGCGGAGATGGATCTGACTATCACGAATAGTTAGCACGAACGTCAGGAAGTTGAATGACTCTGAGCTTGAGGGAACGAATAGGTACTACCTAGTTCTTCATATAAAAAGGACGTTACCTAAAGTCATCATGTGCAAATATGCGTGAAATAACTTGTTTCTTACGACATTTCACGTACTTAACAGAACATCCGAGTAGTATTGTAGCAAAAAGAACTTATTAAGCTGCTATAGTGTTTTTTATAGAAAAAGTCTTACCTTTACGTTCTATACAGTTTTAACGGGACCATCCATCTCGGTAACTTAGGACGTGTGGCGCGTTTTAGTTTTAACCCACAACATACCATAGCGACCAATTAGAAAGCTTGAAACTGGCGTATGCAGTAGATAGTAAGCTTATAAAGAGGCCTAATGGTTTGCATTTTTCACCTTCAAATCGAAGGGTTAAAGTTTTAGGCATCATTAGCTTCTTAGTTTCTTAAGCTAACGACAAGCTGGCTAACAACTAGCTAATAAGCTTTAGCAACCCAAGAAGGTATTGATTGTTACTACCCAGGTTGAATGACGATTGGTTTGAAAAGTACTGCTTTGCTGTAGAAATCGTTATTGATGATCAGTGAATGAAGTGTGAATTTACGTTCATTTTTCATTCCATCTACATAGTTGTGGGGTTGTTTTGTTTTGAATTTTTATGGTGTATTTTCCAGTTCAACTTTCATAAATGGGGCCCATGTAGCGCATTGGTCGGAGGCGCCCTGCAATACACATGGGATCGATCCACGCACCCAAGCTCACCAAATTCTCCGTTCCTCCGGGATCGGCAAATTGGCACCAGACTTGTCTGGTGGATAGCGGCACTGGCTCGATAAAAGGCCACCGCGAGTCTTTGTAAAGGCCAAATATGCATTCAATCAACTCCAACGATGACTAATGAAGTCGAATGCATGGCAGAGCCCTCAGGGATTGATCAACGCTGAGAGCTTTGTCTTTTTTTGTTATCGAGTTTAGTCTGCTAAGTACTCATTTCTGACAATCATTGGAAAGCCGAGACGGATACGTGACGATCTAGTATCAGTTTATCAAGCATGAAATGCTATGAGTAACGCGTAGTTATAAATTTAAAAACGGTAAAGTTCTCGGAGATGATCAATCCCTGGGGGATGTGCCTTGCATTCGACTTCATTAAGTATCGTTGAAGGTGACTAAATGCATATTTGGCCTTTACAATGACTCGCGGCGACCTCCCGATGTATGGAGCCAGTGCTGCTATGCTTCCAGACAAGTCTGGTACCAATTTTTGCCGACCCCGGAGGAATGGAAGGCTTGATGAGCCCGGGACGCGATCTAACCCAAGTGTATTGCAGAACTCCCCAAACCACTGTGTTACACCTGTCCATTAGATTAAACCAAAGGGTGGAAGATCAGTAAGAGTTGGTTCAGTTATCCAATATGTTTCGAAATAGTAACCACCATATTCGTCTGGTTAACACCTCATTGCACTGAATTGAAGAGAACACAGCTTATGTAACAGCAGTACATCATGCTTTATAACTTAGTTTAAAACACTGATAACGAAGCCTGACTTCCGACGACTGCTGTCGCATTTTTGGACAACCACTATAGTTGAAGAGTTCCGAAGTCGTTATAATTTTGTTAATATGTGATTTTCTCGCAGCAAATCCCTGGATTGAGTTTCCTTTAACCTCGGCACTGGTTAATAATCTACTATTCTCTTGATGAGCAAACGCGAGATTGTTATTGTAATATTCATTTTTTCACAATAGCTTATGTTTCGGTGGTTTCGCCTTCTTCGGAGCTTGGAAGAGTCAAATTGGCATTCAATCCACTCAATGAAACACTTTCGTAACCTCACCAGATAGAACTTAATGCATACTTAAGCACTCACCGTTATTGTTTAGATTGTTTAGCTTACGCGAGGTTTTATTCGGCTGACATTTCGACGTGTTCCTCTTCATTAGAGCCAATGATCCGAGTCAACGATGGTCCACAGTAATTCGTACTCTCGATGTGGGGTCATCTTTACATTCGAAAGAGTGATGCAGATTTTCCATGTTAAATTGAGAAAATGTGCATTTCACTCGCAAAGATGTGTAGATCACATTTCTTTTTGATTATGCTTTTAATTATATTTATTTAAACGATGAAGCTATCAGCGTTGACCAATCTCTGAAGAATGTGCATTCGACTTCATTAAGCATCGTTTAGAGGTGACTGACTGCATATGTGTGTGTTGCAGAGGGCCTCCAAACGCTGCGCTACACGCCCCTTTATCTGTTATATAGCCCTTATTTATGTCTATATTATATGTACTATTATTTATGTTTATGCAGTAAGTCATGATCTGTACGTTTATTTTTGAAATTCGAAAATCAAAATTACTTCCTAAACTGCTGATATTCATTGATTTACAACAGCTTGAAACAGATGTATTCAAATTGTATTAGGGAAGATTAGTAGCACGGATCGCCTGGGAATGTAATATACGAATTTCAATGTTTTAGCTTTTATTTTCTGCCTACTACATCAATCAATCTCGTTGACGTGTGATTGCTGACGGCAAAAAGATCGATAGAACTAGCTGAGAGACGGGCAAAACGAAGGAACCGCACGGTGTGGTGGCGAACGCGTTACTCCCCGGAAAAGTCAGTAGCGCGTTCGTTCGCCACCATAGACACCTGCGGTCCAGTGTTTTGCAAATATCTCAGTAACGTTGTGATAGGGATTTCAGTTAAAATCCATCTTTTTAAAGAATGTAGGGGCTCTATTCACATATTTGGAAACGTTTTTAGTGCGATCATCAAAATTAGGTTAGTATTCTTATCAGATTCACCCTTATCTTGACGAGTTTCTCAGTTATGAGCGAAGCTAATGCTTATCCTGGAAACGTTTCGCATTTACAAAAGCCAAACTTCATATACGTTTTTGTTACATTTCGTTTATTTACTTGACGAGAGTTCACATACCCTCCTAACGGTTCATCGCCTCGTGGCTGGCAGATGTTCCTTGGTATGAGACTGCAATGTACAGCGAGGCTGTTCATTGCCTCAGCAGGGACCCCCAAGCATAGAAGGAGTCCGGCGTTTTCATCGGAAATCCCAGCTAAGAGTAAACCAATGCCAGGATTCACCACCGTCGTGGTACCAAGCTAGTCGCGCAAATCTCCCTCTGATCCACAAGGGCAATGACTGCTCGTGGTGTTGACGACCTGCAACAGACTTTGGCTAGGCTGACCTACCTCGGGACTCCAGGGAACCGCATTGGCGAAACCAGCAAAACTCCGAAAAAATGAAGATCACACAGAAGCCCACACAACCAGTGAAGGCGAGCCATCCAAATATCCAATGTTCACATACTGTACTGATCCAAACGCTTTTCTTTTATTCTCTTCGTTGTCTATCATCCATCAACAACGAGGTGTTTCGGATTTACGCTTCGGTTCGGCAGCCATTTGAAGATTTTTTGGTCTTCATCATTTAGTTACATGCTACTCGAGTTAATCTTCCTGTAACTCTGTGACAGTCGTGCTGTGGGATTCCCATGTCTTCAACACTAACATAATGAACAAGGATAAAAAAGGATAAAGCTCTCGGCGCTGATCAATCCCTGAGGGATGTGCCATGCATTCGATTTCATTAAGTATGTATCGTTGAAGGTGATTGAATGCATATCTGGCCTTTACAATGACTCACGGTGGCCTGCCGATCGAGCCAGTGCTGCTATCCTCCCAGACAAGTCTGGTACCAATTCGACCGACCATGGAGGGATGGAAGACTTGATGAGCCATGAGCGCAGGAATCGATTCCACCTGCGTGTCGTAGTGGCACCTCCAACCACTGCGCCACACGCGCCCTATAATGAACAGAGACGATAATAATTATGGCATTAGCGTTACTAGAGAACTTACCTTCCTTGAACCCTTTGGCCCTTTATTTTATACTTCTTGCCAGAAACTAAAGACTTGTTATCCACAGTTCGAGCTCTTTCTTCTTCGGTTCTTAGTAAATTGTGTTTGTTATCTACCAAGACAATAAGCTCAAAAGCGGTTGTTGTTTCCATTGGTGGTTAAGTGATAGTGCATATACAACCAACTACTACGTAGATCCGGTAAAAGAATGAAAAAAATCGCTAATATTGACAGCAGTGGAGCGAGACCATTCATTTGAGTATCCACACAATTATGATAAATTTCACAATTCTTCATAAAAAATTCCCGTTTCAGGGCGATAATGTAAGCAGTGACTTCTGGGCCAGTACAATGTCATGTCCTTCAAACTGATATAAAGGATAAAAAAGGATAAAGCTCTCGGCGTTGATCAATCCCTGAGGGATGCGCCGTGCATTCGACTTCATTAAGTATCGTTGGAGGTGATTGAATGCATATCTGGCCTTTACAATGCCTCACGGTGGCCTGCCGATCGAGCCAGTGCTGCTATCCTCCCAGACAAGTCTGGTACCAATTTGCCGACCCCGGAAGGATGGAAGGCTTGGTGGGCCATGGGCGCAGAAATCGATTCCACGTGCGTGTCGCAGTGGCGCCTCCAACCATTGCTCCACACGCGACCTTTTCAAACTGATATAAGGTTGTTAATACACATTCCAAAGGTTGTTGGTTAAAGTTTAGGCGAATTCGATAACTCTAGTTTCTGACTGCAGTGTTATATAGTAATATTTTCACTAATTGCCTAACGTCGCACCCTCTTACGGAAAAAAGGAAAGGCAGGAAATTAAGCTTAAAATATCGTGGGCTCGACCGCAGCTCCGGCTCAGCTGGGGACGGTTAATTGCTAATAGCACTGTTAGGGTAAAAAACTGGCTGAGAGGAAGGCAAAGCAGGGGCTTCGATTGACGTCGTGCATAGCCCCTGGAAAGGGGTGATCGTTGGTTCGAAGCGCACAGGAGGTTCACAATTTTGCCACAATTTTGCTCACATCTCAGCATCATTGTGGTTGTATTTCACCAAATAACACGTGATTGTTAAACACATTCGAATATATGTAATAAAGCAGTCAAACTTTATCATTTTGTATACTCCACATATATGTGTGATCTAGTAAGCGCTGTCGTAGAGATAATAATACATTTTTTTGCTTCTTAATAATACATTTAGAACCGTTGGTTCAAACCCTCCCCAAGCAAACCCAACCTCCTATCTCGCCATAAGCTACAAATTACTACCAGACTTGTTTGGGAAAAGTTCCGTACAGTCCATAAAGGATCCATTGACACTGATTTACTTACCAGGCTTGGATGAGTTCACCTGTGGCGCGGGATTGAACTGAAGACCATGTGTGCTTGGCAGGTCACCGCTAACCACTGTGCCAATAAATTTGCGTTACTATCACTGAAAAATCAATAACACAACTAGTACTGTTCTGTATTATTGGTACAAAATGTCAGAAAGAAAGTTCTTAGAACCGTCACTTTAATCTTCCAAAATTTGGCTTCAATTTATTGGAAATGTAGTTCCAACTAGAGTGCATTTGTCGTCATTATCTACCACATATTTTTATCTTTACCTATTTTTACCTTACAAATAGTTTTTTGGTGAGATAGGTTTTTAAGGAATCTTGGCGATGACTAGGGGATTTGGGAGGAAATCTATTATGTCATTATCGACTTATCGATAAACTGCTGATGATTCTTAATGATTTCTCGATCATTTACGTAACGATTAAAGATAACAAAAAAAACAAGGTTTATCGACCATGTTAAAGAAAACGTTACTAAATACTTAGCGGTGTTATGACAATCTTGCAAATCCTTTTCACGACCTGTAGAGAACTCATTAGCTGATTTGTGGTACACCTTCCCATTCAAATTTCAACTATGCAGAAAGAGTTCTTCCTATGAAAGTTTCTCTTCAGTTCATTTAGAAGTGGTTATTTTCGTTTATGCCATCTAATTCAGTACAAAATTCCTCCTGGAGGTTTTTTCCGTTCTATACGGACAGTACAGCTATGATCCACAAACACTGACTAATATAATAGATATATTATAGCTGAGATTGATGTGCAAGAAACGCCTGGTGTGCTTCGAACCCGTAATTACGCTTCCAAAGGCTCCCATATTATCCACTGCGCCAGTGAGACCCTTGCTTTGGCTTTCTCTAAGTCAATTCTTTCTTGGCCTAACAGTGCTATCAGCAATTACCCGTCAACGGAAGTGATGTACGGAGCACAAATCGATATTGAACCCAGTTAAGTTGAAGCTGCAATCGAAATCACAATGCTTAACTTTTTATTTACTGAATTTTATGAGGTTTCGAGTGTTGCTCTTATCTCACACCATTGTCTTTTTATTTCACCTAATACGCTGTCATGAAGGTAAAGTAGTTGGCAGGAAATAAAGTTTAAACACTGTTGTTTGGTGGTTTTGACTACAGTAATTAGAGAATCATTACGAAGGAAGGAAGTAATCCAAATCAATTTCTAGAAAAATCTGATTTTCATAGATGTTAGGTTCCTACCAGCATTTTTCATAGAAGAAAAGAATGCATGTTCATGGTGTCTAGGTGGCCAGGTGGAGAGATGTGACTTGCTCTTCTTTAGTGACCCGTCCACCGGTTGCGATAACATCTTGGGTCGTTGTTCATTCCCATACCTTCCACTTCGTCAATTGCTGTGCATGTTTCTCCTCTGTCTCTCATGTGTGTTTTTTTCCTTTCTTGGACACTTTAATAATTCTTTTTGATATCGATTAGTCCCTGTGTATATTTCTTCTCATCAGAAAGTAGCAGCTTTTATGTTGAGTAAATTCTTTCTAAAACAGTCGGATTGTTATTATTTTTTCGGTTAAGTAAGACTGTAATTCCTCTGAAGTTGTCAGATTAGTGCTATAGTTTCCTAGAAAAACTCTTACCATTCGACAAAGGCAGCTAACTGGCCGTGGTGAGGATTTCGGAAAAGCTGTAGTAAAGCTATCTCAGGATTCCAGGGACAGTCAAATAGATCGGCATTGAACAGCATTTATGAACAAGACAATGTCCTCAGGTGGTACGCGAACCCATTCGCTGATTCAAAGACCTTCGTGTATGATGGATAGGAGTTGACGGACCGAATGAGGGTACGCTGCGATGCGTACAGTGTGAAGATGGTGATCGTATAAATAAAACTGGGCACTGTTGTTACTTACTATTAACGCTCCTTAAGTCCGATTTATACACCGCTTCATTCTTATTCAATACAGTATTGTCAGATCAGCAATCGTTCTTTAGTGTTTTGTTCAGCATTAGCTGAGTGAAACTTAAGACTACCAAGCTTGTTGTTTGTGACATCTTTATTCAAGTGGTATACGTTGTTTTTTGTGAGATTCCAACTTGTTAATGCCTCTTTTTAATACCGTGACTCCAAAATATCAGATAGAGTTAAGGCTTCTACCAAGTAATCACTCTATTCGTCCTCCAAATAAACATCCGACAACGCAGCAGGCTAGTTTTTCTACTGGTTGTTCTATGTTAGAAAAGAGAAAGCGAGGGAAAAAAAACTGCACAGCAGATCTTCACAGTACACGTTTGTGATGGTCGGACAGAAAAAGTAGATTGTGCTACTTCTTCTGTAAGGAAAGTAGCACCATTCATTTCGTGACGTTAACATTCCAGAGAAAGGTCAATACAATTCCTGTCTTTGCAGTTTACTGAATAACTTTTCTAGACCACGTTTGGTATTTATGTATTATATTTGGGTGTTTTTTCTAGAGACCCTTTGCCATATTGCAAATGTTGGGATCGTTTTTCATCATAAATTTCATCACTAATCAATATGTATTCTTTCATCATAGGAGTGCTTTCACACACGCTTTTTTCATCGCTCCCCCATTTCCAGCCTTTTAAAACCAACAGAGTTTAAGAGTTTTTGGAGTTAACGAGACTATGAAAGACGAACAGCTAAGTTTGCCTTTCATGCAGTAGAGTAATTCCATTTGATCGGTTATTGTTCTTCCTTATGCAAAGGTGGTGGTCATGATGGTAGTCGTGGGCGACATGTGTAAGGTCAGCTAGCAAAGAGGCTAACAATATTTCAAAACCGACTTTCTTTTCACCTTGAAATGACTAATCAATATGTATTCTTTTTTTGATAAGCTTACACAAGGTTGACGTACAGTTTTTATTCGGCTTACGTTTCGACATCTTCGTCTTCATGGGAGCCGATGAAGGCTATGAATCGTCCGCTTTGATGAAGACGAAGACGTCAAAACGTTACCCGAAAATAAAGACTATTTATCTACCTCGTGTAAGCTTATCAGAGAAAAAATACATGCTGCATAATACTGCAGAATACATGCTTAAGTTTTTTTTCCTGATGTTATTCCTTCAGAAAAATGAGTTTACATTACTTAGACACTAGACCACTAGGATAGATCATCTTCATGTGTGTTTCGCCTTCCAGCATTTTATCACTTTAGTTTGTTTATTTATGTGATATTATGAACTAACGTTGTTGAGCTGATCCCAGGATTGGTATAAGTTTTCGTTGTTGTTGATGTTGTTGTTGCCGTTCTCAGAATACTACAGAATACACATTTGAGGCTGTCTTGTTGTCGACAACGACAACGAAAGCCTGCACCAACCTCGCATCAGCTCAACAGTATCAGTTTATCGGTTCATGTAAATAAATATGTCAACTATTTATGCCGATGTCTATAGAAAGTCGGTCTTTTTAGTTCAATTTGTTGTTTTGTGAAAGTTATTCATGGAAATGGTTGAACTCGTCTTCGGCTGCAACTAGTTGTCTTCTTTCACCGGCACGGTGAATGCCGTTCGTCCTTGATTCTTTCTGAAAACACCAGCTAACCGGGCTTCGACGTTTTCATGTCGTTACAGTAGGCAGTTATCTTTTTGGATCGGAGGAATTTGCTGTCTTGCAACTCGGATTTTTCCGATACGATAACTATTACTGTGATTACAACGAATCCTGTAATTAGTGGATCAACTGCTCAAGGACGATGTAGCTGGTCTAGTGTCCCGTTTACATTGTCGATGAACAACATATCAAACCAGGTAACAGCAGTTATCAATTGAAGACGTTCACGTCTTTCTGATATTCATTAAAACATTGTTTTCTTCATCTATTGTTACCTCTCGTCTACTAACTCGTCTATGATATGAGCTGGCTTCCAAAGCCGAGAAATAATAATTGCCAAACGTTTTCATCTCTTGAATATTGAAAACATGAAGTTCAACTTGATATTATGTAGATATGTACCTGTTTATATTCATATAGCTCAATCGTCCAGTAGGAAATAAATTCGATCTTTGACTTTGACTGAGATGGATATGTTGTCCTACAGGGCGCGTGTGGCGCAGTGGTTGGAGGCACCACTGCGACACGTGGAATCGATTTCTGCGCCCATGGCCCACCAAGGCTTCCATCCCTCCGGAGTCGACAAATTAGTACCAGACTCGTCTGGGGGACAACAGCACTGACTCGATACATCGGCAGGCCACCGCCAGTCATTGTAAAGGCCAGATATGCATTCAATCACCTCCAACGATACTTAATGAAGTCGAATGCACGGCGCATCCCTCAGGGATTGATCAACGCCAAGAGCTTTACCCTTTATCCTTTATGTTGTCCTACACTTCTCAGTTGAATAGCATAGCATACAGAGAACAACTGAATCGAATAAATAAACGGTGAATTTCGTTATCCGCTAATTGACCAGGGATTTCCAGTGCTGTCTTTCATCTGTTATTCAGTTATTCTCTCGAGTTCCTGGCTCTCTATTGAGTTCATTAAACGCAACAGGAATACTTAACACCAGATATTCTTGACTGGAGTCCCAATTGTCGATCCAGTCTCCATCATATCAGAAGTTTTTCATTACCTGACCATAAATCAGTTTATTTGTAACTCTGCCCATTTCCTTGCCTTTATTTTCTTTGGCTGTTCCATTTCGTTGATTCTCTTATAAAAGATGACTATACTTTTGGAAAGCCAAAACGTTTATAAATTTTTTTTTACTAATAATTATGCCTATTTTTCTAATTTCGTTCTCTGATGCGTTTTGGGGATGAATAAAAGGAAAATTAGGTTCTGTAAAATTCGACGGATACCTCAAGCCACCTTTCATGCATGTATGGCAACGGAACAAGAATCCGTATCTTGGTCGCGCAGTGTGGTACTTAAGTGGCAAAATTTAGAAGGCTTTACGATTGAATTCCTCAGCTGAAGACGGTGTTAGGATAGTTTTGATTAGACTACGTCAAACGTAAGGTCGTAATCAACGAAAGCTTCAAGATATGGATACTCATGAACTTTTATCTCCTTAGCAACACTTTCAGCGGAGAGGTATTTCCAGTGAATTTTTGTGATTTTAGTAATGGTTTGAACAGAGTGGTATTCCTGTTGACCTGATCTTAATGACTGGTCGAACAGAGTACTCTCAATGGACTTTTATATCCATAGCAACGCTTTAAGCGTAAGCCAAGCAGGGGACTTTATGTTAGAGACCAGTTTGCCTAGTTGTTGTGTTTGCTTTCATCTCCTCGATGTGTGTAATAGGAAAATCTTTGAGTGGATCGTTCACTAAATCGATAGAATGATAATTGGGGACTTTCTCACAGTTCAATATTTTCTTATTATATTATATTTTCAATAATAATATTTCATTTTAGAAGATTTAATAAGCTATACTTAGTTACGACTCTCGTTTTTATTGATGGAGTGTAGTTTAGGTTCTGTTCAATTAGTTCGCTGTTTGTTGCCTTTTGTTACGAAGTTTTTTGATTCATTTTCGTTGTCCAACTGCTTTAACTGCAGAACGTTCTCGAAGGTCGTAAGAACAGTTACTGAGGCTAGTTCCTTTCGGAACTGCCTCCACTGTCTCCTCACGCTGCTTCTTGTTGCAAAAATCTGCAAACTAAATGTGGTACACTTCTGAATCTGCCGTTGAGAAACTAATGAGTATTGGCCCCAGATTTGAAGTTCTCTGTTGAAGAGCTTCTAGAGTTCAAACGGATTTATCCGATCTGTTCGACGTTGTTTGATGTGAGAATTTTGTTCAGGACGATTTCTTCGTCTGAAAATCGATTTTTTCCTCTGTCAATGGCAACTCTTCAGTTTGTAGCTAAACTGGAAGAAGAACTAATCGAATTTACTACAAAAGAAAGATACTAAGTAGGTATCCCTCCCAACAGTTTACTTCCTCATCGTGGCTGGGAGGTATTCCTGGGTGTCGGACTGCGATATACAGCGGGAGATTCGTCCCTCCGGCAGGGTCTCGCAAGCTGAGAAGTAGTCCGGCGTTTCCATCAGGAAGCCTAGCTAAGAGTAAACCAATACCAAGATCCACCATCGTCTTGGTATCAAAGTCGCATGGTGGAAAATCTCTCTCTGATCCACTAGGGCTGCGACTGCCTGTCGTGGTGTCGACCTGGGGCAGACTTTGACCAGGCTGATCTCGGGATTCCAGAGAACCATAATGGCTTAATCAACAAATCTCCCAAAAATGGAGATTGTGCTGGGGCCCGCACAACTAGTGGTGAAGGGCCGTTCAAGTATCAAGTAAGTAAGTAAATAAGTATCAAGTGAGCATTATGTTCTCTTTATGAAAACCCTGCATAGCGATTGATTTGCCATTTAGTGGATAGGCGAAAATGTCTCTCCTTTCTAGAATAAAGTGTTTTCATCAAGAAAATGTAAGATAAGCAAGGATACATAAATTTGCCGATTGTTACTGTTGAGATCTCCTAACTCGAGTTGTTTTGTTTTGCATTCCTCTTCGTTTGCTAACATCTCGTTTCATTCTGGAGCAATTTGTTAGGCTTTTTCTTCACGGATCAATACATCCGATTAATCGTAACGAGTCCTCATCGGCAGTACATTTCTAAGAGTAGAATTCCAAAATACTGGTATTTTTTGACGCGGACAATCTTTACATAACCGTGTAAGATGTCATGATCTTTGTTATCACCTATCATTCTGTCAGATATTGTGTTACCGTCTTTAACCTATAATAATCTAAAAGTCTGAGATCACATTATTAGTCAAGGAGCATATACACAATGGTTAGAGGAGCTTCGCAGCACACACATACACGGTGCTAGGTTCGATCCCACTCTGGTCTAACGAAGCCATCCAAAACTTTACGCTCGGTAAATTGCTGCTAGATTTGTCTAGAAGGGTAAAGAGTGATTTGATACATCGCTAGTTCTCCGTGAAGTTGAATGGATGGAAGGTCCTTAAGGGATTGACCAACTCCAAATTCTTTATCCGTTCGGTTTCTTTGTTGCTACTCGAAGACATTTCCACCGTTGGCGCTCGTTCTGCATTGTTTTTTGCCCCTTATTATTGGTGATAATGGCGTTGTGTTGTCTGACCTTCCTGTTTCGGATGAATGGTTCATCATGCCATCATTTATCAACTTCTTGTGTGAATTGTTGTTGTTCGGCTAGAGTGTACGTGTTGAAAAATGGGCGTGGTAGATGATCATCAACAACGTGAAACATTTGAATCAGTGTCTTTCCAACAATGACACAAAAATCTGTGATAGGTGGCTCAGTTGCTGATTTTTTTGGTAAGTTTCGATATCGTTGAATGGTTTTTTCCTTTGTACTTTCAGATTTTACTGATATGTACTGAAGTTATTGAAACTTACTTTCTCCACTAGAGTAACGAAATATTACGGTAGTTTTTAACCCAATTTTCTTACTGAATTCGTCGTTTTCTCTCTCAGCAATCGCGAGGTTGTTAAACAGCATACGTTTACTTCCGTACAATAGCAGACATACAGCACAGTGCTATGCTATTCAACTGAGAAGTGTAGGACAACATAAAGGATAAAGCTGTCGGCGTTGATCAGGGATGGGGGATGCGCCATGCATTCGACTTCATTATGTATCGTTGGAGGTGAATGCATGGCGCCTCCAACCACTGCGCCACACTCGCCCATATCCTTTGTTGTATAAGTACTGAGAATTTTGGAAAAGATGGTGGGAATTTATTCTCTTCAGTGTTATTAGTTCATTGACTAATTAACTAATTTAACTAATTAGATTATAACAGTTGCATATCCACTTATAGTCGTATCAGAGCCTCAATTATTAATGCTACGTGGGGCGATTTCAAGAAACTGATGGTCTATAGACTCCTAATCCTGGACAGTTCTCGAAAAAATTATTGTGCAAAGACTTGGTATTGAAGTCGTATGCATGACATAGATATCGATTTGTTTATCAACTTAAGCTTAATTAGAATACTGTCGTCGCATTAGATTGGCCTACGGTAAATAATGAATGAAAAAGTCGACGTCTTTTCTGTCAAAGACGATTCTGATTTTGATTCATTGACCACAGCAGGATTGTAGATGAATTAGGTGAGAGTTTTGAAAATTGGATTAGTCGCTTGCTATTAGCACCTTCTTGCGTTGATCTACCGAACGTACTTTTACTGCCATTTGTGGCCCAAATGCATTGGTTTCAATGTATTGTATTCGAAAAATAATAGCCGCTTCAGAGTTTAAACGAAAGTGCGTAATCTCGTATTGAACTTCAGAAAAAAACAGTTGGAATTTGCAGATCTTTGCACAAGACACTAATTCTTTAATTTTGTGCGATGAAATCTTTATTTTCTAGGAAAAAGCTTATTCTCCCTATGTTTTTAGTACCTATTTTCCTTCAGAGGTCTCGTGTGGCTCATTGGTCGGAGATGCCCTGCAACACACGTGGAATCTCCCTGCCCCCATGACCCACTAAGCCTTCCATCCCTCCGGAGTTGGCAAATTGACACTAGACTTGTCTAGGAAGATAGCAGCACTGGCTCGATACATCGGCAGGCCACCGCGAGTCATTGTAAAGGCCAGATATGCATCCAAACACCTCCAAAAGATGCGCAATGAAGTCGAGTACATGGCGTATACCTAAGGGCGCCGCCGGAAGCTTTATCCTTTATTTTTTTATTTTCCTTCATTTTCAAACATTTTATTGTATAAAAGTATAAAATAATAATAATGAAGTTCATTTTGATCGCAGTGTTTTGTTTTAAACTAATTAATCACATTGTGCCTCTCGGTCACGAATATGAATGTGTGTCTTTGAAGAAGTTCTTTCGATGCTATTTAGAGTCAAAATCATCGTCACGTCGAAGCTCTTACCTTATTAGCGCAATGAACACAAACGATCTGACGGCTAACGTTTCATCCAGCGCTACCACAAAACGCATCAGAAAATATGGACCACGAACAACTGCACTTGATGTAAGTGTCCTTTCGGCTTTTTTAATTTTGAAATCACCTCAGTTGTGTACATTTATTCTTTTAAGGCCACTGTTTTTTTTTGTTGCGTTGTAGTGGTAATCATGACGCTCAAAGCTCGGTGGTTAGGGATACTTCGCAATAAACATGGGTCACGGATTCGATCCTGCACTCGTGCTAACCAAGCCATCACATCTATTCTGGCAATTTATCGAAGACGCATCGGAGACGATAAAAATGCTGATTTCATAGATTTAAAAGTCCTCCCAATTTACTCTTTTGGCCAAAAATGCATTCAATCAGCTCTACAATTCTACGAATTGAGTCGAATGCATGGCACATTATTGGGAGTTTCATCAATACCGAAAGCCTCATCCTTTTATTTTTTCTCACTATGGTAAGACCTACCATTAGACGCCTTTTGGTGAATCATTATTATCGAAAACTAATATTAGGAGAAGAGGAAGAGTGATAGCGATCGAATTCATACAGGCGATTCCTGACGTTGATTTAACGGGTCAAACGATTCTGATCACTGGAACAACGGCTGGAATCGGAACGGAAACAGCAAGAGCATTGGCTCTCAGGGGTGCTCATATTGTCATGGCGAATAGAAATATCGTTCAAGCTGAAGCGTTAAAGAATCGTCTACTGGCGGAGAAGGTAGACTATTTCTGTTTTAGAGAGAATTTAAGTAGTTTTCTTTCGTCGAAGAAATTCTTTTCTTTCATTTTCTTAGAGATTAAATGAAATTTTCTTGCTTCCGCTTTATTCCAAGGGCGAATTTCACCAGTTTTGTAGCCAGATGCCAAGATCGATCTGATAGCATGCGATTTAAGCTCGCTACAGTCAGTACAGGCAGCTGCAAATGAATACAAAGAAAAGCAATGGTGAGATTTTATCCATATTACTTAGTAGAATTATCATTCTCACTATTTTCTTAACCTACAACAGCAAAAATTACTTAGATCTGCTGGGTAAGTTTCCTTCACCTCACATTCCTATCTCTTCAACTTCATGGTCAATATAGCTCCTTATGGACTTTGTTGTGTTGCTCGAAACAATAGCGTAATTGTACCTGATTGTTGCCTGGAATCGATCGATATGAATGTTTTCAATCTATCATGTTCCATGGTATTAACATTATGTTAGTAAGTGTTGATCTCTAGTCTAAACTCTTGAGTACGTGAGATTTTTAAGACTTGACTGATTTATGAGAAACCTACAGCCTCAAAGCTGTCTATAATCTTTAACCTTTCATTTACTGGCTTTTCTTTTTTCGTGCTATGGTGTTATGTGAAATACAGCCACCGTGATTCTGAGGTGTTATGCAAAAGTCGGACGGAAGCCAGATTCGAACCCGTGGTTACCCTTTATGGGTCCCACGTGTTACCCACTGCATCACTGTGGTCCTTGCTTTGCCTTTCTCAGGCAATTTTTCTTAGCACAGCGATGCCATCAGCAATCACCCGCCAACGGGAATGATCTGGGAAGCTTCAATCGGCATTAAGCCCAGTTAAGCTGAGGGTCACCATAGATCGTCACCATAGTTCTTCTAACTATAGTGAACTATGGTGACGATCTGTACCTACAACGCACGTACACTTGTATTCGAGCCCTCGATAGAGGACTTGCTCATGCAAGCAAGAATGATAAGGTACGACATCATCGGCCTGGCCGAGACGAGACGACGCCACCCATTCAACGCCGTCTATGACACTGGGGAAGAACTCTTCCTCGGAACATCCGACATTAGAGGAGTAGGCGGTGTCGGCGTTCTCGTCAATACGAGTTTGTCCATGAACATCGATTCATTCGAACAGCTTACAACCCGAATCGGACGTTTACAATCAAAAAAATGCGGAGCAATAGTGGCTTTGACAATCTTCGTCGTTAACGCGCCAACATCAAACTATGACCAAGAAGAAGTCAAAGCGTTCTACATGGACTTGGAGAGGTTCTACAGATAAGACCATACATTCTTCAAGGTCATCATTGGAGATTTCAATGCCAAGATTGGACCAAAAAGATCGTCTAGGGAACGTATCATTGGGACCCATGGATTAGAATGGAACGAACAGGGTGAGCGGCTGTCTGAGTTAATCATGGCGAACAAGACTATTCATGGTAACTCTTAATTCCAGAAGCGTCACCGTCAACGATGG
>MQTX01000053.1:610333-695209 GCA_009735665.1 Angiostrongylus cantonensis
GATGGGATCCGAAGCTCCGACCTGCGTCAACGATCAAAAATTAAAAATGCCATTCTTTACGCCAAGCAATCGAAGATAAGGTGGGCCGAAATGTAATGCGTACGAATAATAACCGATGGACAAGAGCCGTTAGTGACTGTATTCCTCGGGATGTCAAACGTACTGCAGGAAGAGCACCGACCCGATGGTCAGAGTTCTTCACGAAAAGCCTAGAAGAAAGATATGATGCTCGACGAGTCTTTAAAGCGAGGAGAACCCACTGGGCTACTCTTGCACGCGATAGGGAAAAATGGAGGATTTACTGGCGCCCGCTCGAGTCACTCGACGATCAACGGGACTACAGGTGATACAGGTGATAGAGGTGAAGCTGAGGGTGTAATCGAAATTACAGTGTTTGATCTTTTCTTTACTGTCCATTTTTTATCTAAATTTGTAATTGTTTTGGTTATATTTTATCAGTCAGCTTCATATCTAGAGTAGTTCCATACTAATTTACAAGACCAACTTTCTATTAACATAGGCGTCGACCAAGTAATTCACTGTTTTCTGGATGAGGAAATACGAAGTTATTCTTTGTTAGCAAACGAGTCGACCTGAAGGGTCAAGTTCATTGCAATCTAGTCAGCCAAACACCTCCGTAACCATATAGAGAAAATGCTAAACCAAGATTCCAATCACATTGAACACAGAATGGTTTTTTTTCACAATCACTGCTTTCTATGAGACCTTCACTGAGTATTTCACGTTGAGACCAACCGTAAAAGGTTCACATAGAGGCGTAATGTGCCTCTCATATCAAAACAGCAGTCTTAAATACTGCCTAGTATCACGAGTGATTATGAGACATTCCTTCCTCCGAATCATTTTCGGATTCTTGCGATTATGGTACTGTAACCCATGTAGTAAAAACATCTAGGTTCATTACCTCTCTTCTCACCCCTATCATACGAAAATGGCGCCTGTGAAAAACATGTTTCGAAGAGCCAACAGCGTGTGCAGAGGAAGGAGGAATCTTGAAAATTGGCGCTGGAAATATCCATTTCCAGTGGCTATGAAACAGTAGCTCCTTGGGATAGGTGTCAAGAAAAATTCGAGCAGCCAAACGACAACTCTGGCGATAATAAAGTGCCGTTTATCCTGCCCCTCATTTCAAACGAAATAAATGCTGCTATAAAGCGTTGCTTAAGAAGGGCCGGTCTGGGGAATTCGGTAACTGTAATTGAAATGGCACCGAGTACTCGAAGACGCCAGCTTGTTAGTAACCGCCTGTATGACCGTCTATGTGTAACGCAGAATCGCGTAACTTGTCCTAACGGTAGAGACGGTGATTGCATGAGCCCGGGTGCAGTTTATCTGTTCCCTTGAAAATGGTGCGGGAACGAATGCTCGAAAACTTTAGTGAAACGAATAGACAACTCTAAGTCCGTATAAAACAACACATAGTCGGTAAACTTAAAGTTAAACCGAGTACTCCACTAGGTCTGTGTAGGATGCAGAGATATAATAGGGAAATTCTGAAATATAAGTTACCATCTTCGCACCGGAATAGAAAACTTCAACTTGCAAAACTATCGAAGAACTCTAGATAAATTTCAATGGTCCGAAAATGAGCCGCAATGAAGAAAGTCTCGTTATCACGTGTGATTTCACACACTATTTATGACTGGTACATAAATATGAGAGAGGCATATTACACCTCCATGGCATAAACTCTGTACAATTGATTTCCAGGTGAAATACTCATTGGAAGAATCATAGAAAGTGACGAGCACGCGAAGAAGCTACTTTGTTTTTAATGCGATTGAAATCTTGGTTTGAAGTTTTTCAATTTTGGTTTTGAAGGTCTTTGACTATGTAGATTGCAGTCAACCTTACCAGGCTCTGAAAAAGCCGAAATCTGCTTTAACGTCAGCATTTTCTCCAGTGAAAAATAGAGTTACAACCTCTTGTTTGCTTTCATGAAGAATACAGTGCGTTTTTTTATTACATTATTTTCACTGTAGATTTTTTTTAGGACCGGTCTTTTAAAGGAGAAATTTAAAATGATCATTTTTCTATAATTTTTAACATATTTGCGGTCGCCTCAAACAACGACTCATTCGGGATCATTCTACTACATGAGATTCATTTTCCTCGACTGCTTCGTGCTCGAAAGTTATGAACAACTACAAAAACGAAAAGAGAACTGTCTTTGGTCCCGTAAGAAATCAAAGTTAAATCATAATGGTAAAATTAGGCAGTTTATTTCTTGTCGGCAGTAATTTATAGATTCTGGTGGTTTTTATTTCGATCAATAAGGTTCATTACTTGTTGCGATGTGTTTGTTTAAAATCGGGAAACTAAATTGTTTTCTTCGCGTACGAATCAAGGTCAATGCACAATGTCGTGATTATGTCACCCACTACTGGTAAGAACGCGGAAAAAGTAGAAAAATGAACTTTGATCTCATACGAATAATTTCATTGTTCGCTAGACGTCAATCCTATTCTCTCATCGTAACTATCTTCCATAGTTTCCTGGTTGATTGTGTTTTAGTAAAAAGAACAAATAAAAATAGTGGGTCAATGCTATGATAACTTTAGGTTACTTCATGCTCTGGTTTTGAACGCCGGCATTTTCTCACCAACACAAAAAATGACAATCGACGGACTGGAGATGACATTTGGTGTGAATCACGTCGCACATCAGTACCTCGTCCGAGAACTTTTGCCGCTCTTGAGGCAGTCCAGTGGCAGAATCGTCGTCGTTTCCTCTCATTCGCACAATCATACTGGGGTGAGTGAAAATCTATACTGTATGGATAAATTTTACGCTTAGAGCACACTACAAATTCCTCTTGTTATGTTAGCCAAGAGTTGAAGGGTAATGTTTGCATGAAGTCTGTTGATTTTGTCAGGCTTTATACGTTTTGTAGAGTACAACAGTAAACATGAAACATGTTCACCACTACATTATTTTGCGAAATTCTTCATCAACCACAAAATTAAGTATACAATCAGTTGCACAAACTGTTGGAAAACCCGTAGAGTCAAGTGTAAATGTTTTAAATCGTCAACTGTACTCAAAAAACTTCCCAGTTTACTGCCATGTCTATTGCCTCTCATTTGTTGATAAAGTTGTTGGGATACAATATTCGACTTGGTCTCATACCTCAAAAGGGTTACTTAAGCCCAGAAGAAGTTTGACATTTCCACCTTGAAGCTCTGATCAGAATAAACCAATGATAAGAATCACCGCCGTGTTGGTAGCAATCCAGTCGGGAGGTGGAAGGCCTTCCTCCGCTCTAGAAAAGCCCGTAGGTACCTATGGTGACGACCTAAGATATCCATAGCACGGCTTTTTCGAAACCCCCAAAAAGGAAACTCTTGTCAGACCGGAATCACGTGATTCTTCGTTAGAACGAGTCACTGAAGCATTCAAGTAACTGACAAAAAACCATGGTGACAACAAAACAACAACAAGAAGGGCATCATGAGGGAAAAATGTGACAGCGACATAAAAACAGTTGTAAAACACTGGTAATTTATCACTTTTCTCTGCATTCGTTGAAACTGACTGAAAATCAGCGCAAGTAAGGAGACGGTGACAACGAGGTAATACGGTATCAGAACAACAATCAGTGTGGGCGACTCGTCTAGAGTAGAGCAGACATCTCTTATATAGTTCTCTATCAAAGAATCGAAGAACTTATCCGAATTTGGCCTGTCCATTGGCCTGCGAGTATCAAATCAGTTCTTTTATTTCCCAAGACGAGTATGATAAAAATGTGTCAGTCGATGAAAGGCTTAGTTAGCTCGAACCAAAGGGTCGACCCATGGACCCTCTGCGTACTACAGTGCACCTCTAGCCACCACGCCACATGGGTTCCCAATTCATCTAAATAGGTTTAGTAAAATACCTTATATACGCTTGCATGTAATCTTTTATTTTTATTTTTTTTTGAATTTTAACCATAGAAGCGATTTTATTTAATCCGATCGCTTTCGATTTCATCTTGCGTCATACGTCTAGAGTTAACTATTTGGAATTGTGGACGTTATGACAGCTATTTTCAAACATTCGTAACCAGATGCGTTGATCTCAATACATTTCTTTTCGATTCGATCTCTTGTCGCACAAACTTTCTTCCGACTGCGCTTTATTTTACATTAATAATTTTGCTGCCATAGCTGCTGCATTTGATATTGCTCTGGAATTCACAAGAAAGAAAGCAACTATTGCGACGAGTTTGACTACAGCTAGTCTTTCCCTACTTTGTAGATGGACTAACGCAATCTTTCAGTGGGATGCGTGTAACTCAGTGGTTAGAGGTGTACTGCAATGCACGCAGGGTCATCGGTTCAATTTCGCGCTCTAGGAAAACTGAGCCCTTCATCCCTCAGTGTTAGTCAAATTCTTACGGAATTGGTCTGAAACAAAACATTGACTTTACCGGAACTTACTGTATAGGCTAAATATCCATTCAGTCACCTTCACGATACTATAAATGGAGTAGAATGCATAGCGCATCTCTTAAGGGATTGACCAGCATCGAACGCTTTATGCTTTATCTTTTATCCTTCCACATTTCCATTACAGTTAAAACAAGGAATGGCATTAGACGAGAAGCTTACGAAATTATCTCCGACTGAGAGCACAGAATTTGGCTATAGGTACGCCTGATTACACTTACAATTTCAGCTTGTTCAGCAGTTTTATTTTGAGAATAAAAGAGTAGGCAAAAACAAAAGATACAGAAATACGATCTATTTAAGGCTTTATGCTTATTCGAAACTTTGTAATGTACTTATGGCGATGAAACTTCACCGAGATGAGAGCAAGTACGGTATATCAGTTTATGTTCTTCATCCAGGATCAATGATTGGAACAGGTTTGTCTCATTGTCTAAAAACAGGGGATTTTCTTGCACCATCCCAGTTATCGCAATTGTTAATATAAAAGTGCTTGAATTTGCCAAGAATAACATCAAGCATAGCAAGCACATAACAAAAACAAAACCTGCATGTTGCGCAGTGGTCGGAGGCGCTTTGCAACACACGTGTGATTAATCCCCGCACCATGGCCCACCAAGCCTTCCATCCCTCTGGGGTCGGCAAATTGGTTCCAGGCTTGTCTGGGAGGATAGCAGCACTGGCTCGATACATCGGTAGACCACGGCGAGTCATTGTAAAGGCCATATATGCATTCAATCACCTCCAACGATACTTAATGAAATCGAATGAATGGCGCATCCCTCATCAACGCTGAGAGCTTTACCATTTTTAAAAATAAACAATCACTTAGCAAAATCTTTTTGACGAAAGCTTGTCGTAGATTGTGCGAACATTTAACCAAGTTATAGCCAGCAAAAAAATGTCAGGACTTTTAAAAGGGACGATAACAAAAACAAAACCTGCATGTTGCGCAGTGGTCGGAGGCGCTTTGCAACACACGTGTGATTAATCCCCGCACCATGGCCCACCAAGCCTTCCATCCCTCTGGGGTCGGCAAATTGGTTCCAGGCTTGTCTGGGAGGATAGCAGCACTGGCTCGATACATCGGTAGACCACGGCGAGTCATTGTAAAGGCCATATATGCATTCAATCACCTCCAACGATACTTAATGAAATCGAATGAATGGCGCATCCCTCATCAACGCTGAGAGCTTTACCATTTTTAAAAATAAACAATCACTTAGCAAAATCTTTTTGACGAAAGCTTGTCGTAGATTGTGCGAACATTTAACCAAGTTATAGCCAGCAAAAAAATGTCAGGACTTTTAAAAGGGACGCTCTTCTTTTCTGTTTTTCTAAGTGTAGTAAGAAGATGGGAAGAGAGATTGAACGACGAATGAAACGAATGGGTAAAAGTTTCCACATGAGGAGGACTACACAAATTTAAAGGATAAAGGGTACTAATGGCTGGTGTCGGTCGATCTCCTAGCGATGCGCCACAAACTGGTGACGATTGAGTGCGTATTTGGCCTATACAAATAGCTTGTGGAGTCTGCGGTTGTACTATATCAGGGCTTTTATCCTCCTGGATGAGTCTGGTACCATTCTGCTAACCCAGAAGGGATGGAATATTTAGTTTGCCTTGGGCGCATGGTCAAACTATGACCCTATGTGCCACCCTGACAGCGAGCGCTCGCTATTGGATTCAAAGGTAACATTACATAGTGTCTATGTAGTTTGTGTGAACTTCAATATAGACTTCATAACAAAATAGAGTTGAATCACTAAATAGGAATGAAACAGAAAGAAATAGGATCATTACAACTACCAACGTTTCCTAAAACGTTCCTCAGACAACAAGACACCAACAGTGAAGTTGATAGCAAATTTCGGATGTTTGCAGGCGAAACTTTCAAAGTGCTAAATCATTGTCGCGCGAAGAGGTTTTTGCTTCAACCTCACAGAAATGCAAAAAAGTGGGAGATTCGGGAGCTGATAAGGTGAACTCTATACGATTTGTTTGTCTGCACGTGAAAGCGGTCATTGTGTGAAAAAGCCCTTTTCCTTCCGAGAAGTTTCTGGTTGAGATCGCAATATCGGTATCGTAGTTTTTTCTGTTGGGATTATGGTGTTTGACTGACAAAATTGCAATCAAGTTGACCTTTCCATCCTCTGATAGAAGTTTACTTCGCTGAAAGGTCAATTTTTGTAGATGAATAGATACTATAGTAACAATGTCGTGTATGCTAATTGAGAAAACGGCAACTTATTAATAAGTGCTAGTGTTAGAGAAAGTCGATCTTGGGAATAACCTTATGTGTACTGGAACGTATATTTAACCTCTGGGCTACCAAATTTACTAATACGTGTGTTCATTGTGTTAGCTGAGCCTCGTGTACATCTTTTTGGCTAGTCATATTGTTGAATGAACAAATGATGAATGAATTCCAACGAAGATTTCAAAATAATCTATTTCAAGACATTACGCGAAGCTATGGATTCCTTGGAAAATTCTGGAATACGGTAACAAAACCGTTCACTAAGTCACTAGAGCAAGGAGCTGCAACAACTGTGTATTGTGCGGCATCACCAGAAGTGGCCAATGTGGGTAAATACATCATTAGTTTTTAACTTTTACGTATTTTCGTTCTTATGCTTATTATCCTAGTTCTGATCTACCTGAAAAAAAAGGCTGAAATTAAAATCAGGAAATTTCTGATTGTTCATGAAGATCTCGAAGTTTAATGAAGTGGTGCAAATACGTTCACCTTGGACAATTTGACGATGTTCTACGGAATCTGAAATCACTGCATCCATTGACGCTATTGACATTTGAGCTCAAATAGAGTTCTTCGAGATTTAGATCAGCGGTAAATACTGGGAGTCTTGCTGGGATGATGAAAAGAACTTGGACGTGCAACTCGCTAGAGATGAAGAATTACAAGACGCCCTTTGGGAGAAGACCAACAAATTGTTGGATTCATTTGAAACAAGTCGTCAACCGATCAAGACGGTAACGGACTCGGAAAACTAGCCATAAACCTAGCTTAATATTGACCTGTCTGTAAAATCCTACTTATTCCCGAATATGTGTAGCTGATTCTTCTTCGTCTGATTTTCTATCCAGAATATGTAATGTTGCATAGTACCATCATCAACAAACTCAAACAACTTTCCATCAACTGTGACTTCCCATGTAGTTGTGTGAAATGAATAACTGGAATCATTTGCCCTTGAGAGGTTGTACAAGAGTTTCACAGGAAGAGCACTTTAGAAACATCCCATCCTTTAACTATGTAAAGTGTGGTATTGCAAAAAATACAGTAATACATCAATCCTTACTGAAAACTAATGAATTTAAATGACCGTTTTCCCTTTGCAACTTTTCGTACCTAATTCATAAGGTGATGATGAGAAGATACTCCATCATTGTTGAATTCGTAAATGATTCCACTGTCATGGCAGCCTCTCTCTCTCTGAGTTGTTTTTTGACTAGCCTTCTTCCTCATACTTTCCCTTCGATTTGACTGCATTGATTCAATTTTATACTTTATGACTGGTTTACAGTTTAGAAAATATTTAATGCACACTTGTATAACAGAAACTGTATTTTTCTTGTTTGCGTTTATAACTTTTATTTGTCATAGTTTGCAAAACATTTGTATAAGCTACTTTCTTCATGTAACTGACCGGAATTGTGGGTAAACTTTAGTACTGGCTCGTGGTACATCAGTTACTAAATTTTAATGGTTTCTAGAAGAAAATGCTTTTCAAACTATCATATTGGTATCCTTTATATATAGAATTGCCTTTAAACCAATGAAAATTTCGAAGTTGCTCTTGTTGTTAGTTTGACCTTGTGAAATAAGCGATTCGTTATTATGTCAAAGTGATCCGGACCTTAAAGCAGCTTGACGATTCCACTTAGCAACAAAGCTTTTAGTTATTAACTTGGAAAATTGCCACTTTTTTTGTGAACATGAACCGACACCACATGTTTTTTCATCGTTGTGCGGATTCTGCGTGTAGAGCAGTAGTCGGAGGCGCCCTGCAATATACATGAGACTGATCACCGCGCGCCAGGCTCACCAAGCTTCGCATCCCTCCGGTATCGGCAAGTTGGTACCAGACTTGTCTGGAATGATGACAGCACTGGCTAGATAGATCGGTAGGCCACCGCAAATCATTGTAAAGGCCTGATATGCGTTCAGTCACCTCCAACGATGCTTTGTGAAGTCGAATGCATGGTACATCCCTCAGGGATTGATCAACGCGGAGAGCTTTGTCTTTTTTTTATGCGGAACCCAGCACTTTCTGCATTCCATCCGTTTCTTGCCATCCACCATTCACGAAGGTCTTCGAACTTTGGGTATGGGTCGAATGAATGTCACCGTCAATGCTGGTTGAGAAGATTCTCCTAGGATAGGATAATAAGATAACCGTGCTTCCTGTTGTATAAGGAGAAGCGCTACTGTCCCACACAAGTTTAGTACCAACTTCCTGATCTCAGAGGAATAAGAGACTTGGTAATGCCATAAGTTTCAAATTTATTTGTGAAATATCAAATCTCATTTTGATCCTCAAAGACTGGGCATATGGCAATGAGTTGATAATTCTTGACACTACTCAAATTTAAAAAAATTGATTTGACTAGCGAAAAATCCAACTACTAATCTGCAACACCAATATCGTGAATAACGTCAGGCAATCCGCTCAATCCGGACAACCGCTCAGAAGGAAGGTTTATGAGTAACTGATTCTTACAGTGACGCCAACATAAATTGTGGAGTGCAAGAATACACATACTACATTCCATGTGGGTTTACACCACCTATATACTTTGTAGGTAATTCAACTAACATCGAACAAAGAACATTGACAGTGAAGAAATATGTTGGCAGCCTTTTGTATTATGAATGAGAAACGCAATAATTGACGGATCCAAATGTTCTACTCAGAAGTGTCCTCGAGGCTCAGGAGTCTTCTATACGTTTTAAACATAGAGTGCTACCTCAGCTCCATGTTTCATCCTATACCCAACAAACGCAAAAGTAAGTCTATGGAAGTGCAATGACGATGAAGTAGCAAATCAGACTCTTCAGTATAACTTCTCAAACAAGCTCACCAGAACCATTGGCAGATAGTACATCTTCTCGAAAGGCTAATGTCCCGCTGTTTCAACAAACGAGCAGATCGACATGTTAACTAAGGATATGAAATTTTATCAGAATTCACATTACACAAATGGGAGGCATGATTGCGCTCGAATCGAATGGAAAGGTAAAGTTTGTCATAGAAGTACAATATAATAGAACAATAACTTCTATTACTACATAAAAGTCACCCAAGGTGGCACAATCGGTTGAGGATTTTGTAAATAGCTCATCACGACAGCCGAAACTGACAACCTAAAGTAGTTACGAAGAGTAATACCGTATACTTATAAACACTAAATATGACACACAGCTTCAACACCCATAAATTTCGTTCAATCACACGAAGCACGCTAAGCCTGCAATCTTCCGTGGTCACCAAGAAAATACAAATATTCCATAATTAACATCCTAATTCACATAAACAACCATACATAAAAGTAAAATGGCTTGTAAACCAAAAGGAACTGCGAGCCTTACTGTGATTCTGAGAATACATGACCAATGCTCGCACGAATACCACCTGATTTAGTACCGGGGGCACCACTGTATAAAAAGCATACTATAACAATTTCAAATAAGAGTAAACTACACAGTGTTTTAAATAGTGCTCACGCTTTAAACACCAGTGTTAAAGCAACCAGCCTGAATTTTTGCACTCATAATCACAAAACATTGAGTGCATGCATTTCTCAACCCGAAGTATTCTATTTATCCGATGCGTGCGTTCACTAAGAGAGGTTAAAATCTGAGTCCTTCAAGACAATCAAATGACCTTTCGCTGTAAGCAATAATACTGCAGATAACGGCGGCCGTTGAGGATACTATAAGAAGAGAGTTCGCGCCAGACTTGTGAGCGACACTGTCTAAAAGTGAGGAACACACGAACATCGACACGAAGGACTAAGATTCACGTCGGAATTCATTTGAGATTTCTCCATCCTTAACCGATCCATACTACCTAATACTACTTTTAACAAATCTTCACCGGGCTAACGTTGAAATTTAACGTCATTTTTATTTAAAGTATTCCATTGACACTTTCAGAATCTCCACCAAGGAGAAATGAAACCTGAAACTCTTGTTAGTTAAGAATAAGATATTACACCATCCATCGTCACTTATGGTAACCTGATTTTGCAATTATATTTCGGAATTCCAACCGCCGTTTCAAAAAAATACTATTGCCAACCACTCATATGTTACAATATGTCCAGATAAGCAGTTCAATAATGCAGAATTCTACGATTCTACGATATAAAGTATTATTCAAAACCAAACAATCCAAATTCGTTGCTGGGGAAGAAACTGAATTCGTCGTTTTCTCTCTTAGCAATCGCGAGGTTGTAAAACAGCATACGTTTACTTCCATACAATAACACACATACAACACAATCGTAGCTGACGATTCGGCAGAAGCGCCTTCTTCAAAGCCTGGAAGGGTACACTAATACACAACTAACTAGGTCAAACACTTCAACAGCACAAACAGAAAGATGAAAATCTGAGCGATAATTACAAAATCTACGGCTTCTCGAAAAAACCCACCGCTTTTTTCATCTGTCTTTCACCGAGGAAGAACAGCCGCTCAGAATCGCATATGGCTGACGACTGCAGCACCCCCCATCAACGACCGATGCGAAGGTAAGGAGCAAGATCACGCGTGATCTGGACTCCGAAAACGACTGGCTTCCGTTTTTAAACCTTCAAATCAACTTATCGAGTGGCGGTTACATGACAAAGTGGTACCGAAAACCAAGTAATAAAAACATTCTTGTTCACTTCCTTTTTTGTCACCCTTCACACAGAAAGAGGGCGCTTGTGAGAAACATGTTTCAAACAGCCACCTTTGTGTGCACAAGTAGGGAACTAAGGGAAGAATCGCGCGACTTGGCTCGGCAGATAGCTATCTCTAATGGCTACGAAATTGTAACCCCACGAGATAAGTTTCGAGGGAGAGCGACGTTCCAAAAGGAACGGTTTGGCCAAAACAAGGTCCCGTTTATCTTGCCCTTCATTAGCGATGAAATAAGTGCAGCGATAAAGCTGTGCTTAAGAAGGGCAGATTTAGAGGAATCGGTAACGATAGGTGAAATACCACCGGATAGTCGACGTCGTCAGTTAGCTGGCAAAACCCTATATGACCGTCTATGTGAAACACCAAATTGCGTAATTTGCCCTTATGACAGGAACGATGACTGTATGAGTTCAGGCACGATATACCCGATCTCTTGTGCTACTTGCGGAGACGAATATATTGGCGAAACGGGCAGACCTTTATGTATCCGCATAAAAGAACACCAAGATGGCAAACGAAAAGCAAGACAAGGCACGCATAGGATACAAAGGCATAACGGAGACGATTTTGATATAAAAGTCGCTATCCTCGTACGGGATACTAAAACACCAACGCGCAAACTCCTCGAGGCTTTTTGGATAAATGCCAAAAATCCTACAATGAATAGCAGGGAGGAATGTCCCGAGATCACGCGTGATTTTTCGTATCGATCGTTGATTGGGGATGCTGCAGCAGCCATATGCGATTCTGAGCGGCTGTTCTTCCTCGGTAGAAGACAGATGAAAAAAGCGGTGGGTTTTTTTTGAGAAGCCGTAGATCTTGTAATTATCGCTCAGATTTTCATCTTTCTGTTTGTGCTGTTGAAGTGTTTGACCTAGTTAGTTGCGTATTAGTATACCCTTCCAGGCTCTGAAGAAGGCGATTCTGCGGAAACCTCAGTTACGATTGTGTTGTATGTGTGTTATTGCATGGAACTAAACGCATGCTGTTTAACAACCTCACGAATGCTAAGAGAGAAAACGACGAATTCATAATTCAATGCCGAGGTTAATAGAAAGTCAATCCTGGGTACTATTAGAAGAAATTGAAGTTGGTAGAGCTATCTAGTTCATGATATTAAAGCTTAGCTTATTTTACCGTAACGACATTGAAAATGAAGTGAGACTTGGCATGGAATGAACCCTTCCTAAAAGCACTTACATTTACAGGAGGCTAAAGTCGCCGGATTCAATTATTACTAGTTGACATGGCTCACCTAAAACCTAACAGGCCTTTCAACATGAACCTCGAATTTTTATCAGTACTACTGCAATACCTCCCAACGGCTTACCGCCTCATCGTCGCTGGGAGGTGTTCCGGGATATCTGGCTGAGTGTACAGTGAGCCCCGGCACGGTCTCCCAAGCTGAGGAGTCCGGAGTTTCCACCAGAAAGCCAAGCTAGGAGCAAATCAATATTAGGATCCACCACCATCCTGAGGAGCGAGTGGCGCTGCAGTCAAGAGACCCTGCGACACGCACATGGAATCGATCCTTGCGCCGGTGGCTCGCCAAGTCTTCCATCCATCCGAGGTCGGCAAATTGGTACCAAACTTGTCTACGAGGATAGCAGCACTGGCTCGATACATCCGTACGCCACCACGAGCCATTGTAAAAGTCAGATATAAATTCAATCACCTTCAATGATTCTTAATGAAGTCGAATGCATGGCGTATCCATCAGGGATTGATCAACACCGAGAGCTTCATCCCTTATTCTTTTACCACCATGCTGGTATCAAACTAGTCTTATGGTGGCAAATCTGCCACCGATCCATAAGAGTGGCGCGACTGCCCGTAGTGGTGACGACTTAGGGATAACTTTAGCTAAGCACACCTAGGGAGTCCAGGGAAGCACAATGGGTTAACCAGCAAAACTCCGAAAAATGGAGATTATGCTGGGGCACGTACAACCAGTGAGGACCGGCGGTCCAACTATCCAAACATCCACGTACTACCTCATTGTATCCGCAAACAACTTCCTCACGAAAACTCCATTCAATCAAACTTGAAAAAAACATTCTTGCTAGAACATCTTGTAACAGTTCCCAGGTTCGACTTTCTATTAACCTCGGCAATGGAATATGAATGCGTAGTTCTCTTGTTCAGCAATCGCGAGGCTGTTATACAGCATACATTTACTTCCATAGAAGAACACACAATACAATACAACACAACAGTAGCTGACGTTTCGGCAGTATCACCTTCTTCAAGTTTTTCGTCTTACTGTAAGTGTTATTGAGGTGTTTGGTCTAACAAATTGTATAACAGTATACCCTTCCAGGCTCTGAAGAAGGCGATACTGCCGAGACGTCAGCTACTGTTGTGTTCTATTGTATTGTGTGTTTTTCTGTGGATGTAAATGTATGCTGTATAACAACCTCGTGATTGCTGAACAGGAAAACTACGCATTCTTGCTAGAGTACCCAGGATCGACTTTATATAAGTCTCGGCATTGAATTATGAATTCGTCGTTTTCTCTCTCAGCAACCGCGAGGTTGTTAAACAGCATACGTTTACTGCCATACAATAACACACATACAACACAATCGTAGCTGAAGTTTCGGCACAATCGCCTTCTTCAGAGCCGCTTTTTTCACCTGTCTTCCACCGAGGAAGAACAACCACTCAGAGTCGCATATGGCTGACGACTCAAGTAAAAAAGAGGCTCTGAAGAAGACGATTCTGCCGAAACGTAGGCTACGATTGTGTTGTATGTGTGTTATTGTATGGAAGTAAACGTATGCTGTTTAACAACCTCGCGATCGCTGAGAGAGAAAACGAGGAATTCATAATTCTTGCTAGAAAAAGCAATTAAAAAAGAGCATGTTATGGAAGTATTCCAAGTGATTCTTCTTGACATAGTTAACTATAACCCATTATCTTTTAAATCTTTGGACCTGTTCGACCACCGTCTTCCTTTTCGGAAAGCATTCCTATTTATGGTTCAAACACGTAGTCGTTCTTTTCAAGAAGAATAGTGATTTTAGATAGATATCGAGCTCACCTCGACTGCTTAATAGTCAGCATTACTTAGGGCACAGTAGCAAAGGATGTCATATTGACAACAGAAAACAGTCCGATGCATTTCACCTACTCTGAAGAGATAATGGCTTCGATATCACCAAAAAGAAGACTAACAAGCGACCATCCGTATATTTCATGACATCTTTAACCAGCACCGCTATCGCGATGGTATGCAAACAAGCATTGCAGGAACAAAGCACTTTAATAAAATAAATTCACGGATCTTCCTCATTTCTCGATCCAACTGTTGGCCAGGATACGTATCGGGTATTCAAGTAGAGCCTAGATATCCACCAAGAACCATATTTTACTTGTGCCGTTCTGACTTATACATTCTGTATACACGTGAGCATATTCATATACACATGGTGGAATGTGGGTAGACCGTTCGCTGAATAGAAGTCGACAATTTCTTGGAGGTATCTTTTCCCGAAAAAAAGTAAGGACGAAAGCCATTATCTAAAAAAGATGATGCTCGGCCAAGCGAGTACAGTCGACTGAGAAGCTCATAAACACTAGAATGACAAGTGGTTGTCGCACGAATAAACTGATAATATAGAATTGAAGTGATATATATATGAATAAACCAAGCACTGGGAAAGAATGAGGAAACAGAATGAAAAAGAAGATGGACGAAAGTTATCTGAAGCGACAAAAAATTTGGCGTATCCCCAGCCAGTTCCCACGTAAGAGTAGGCATTGTCGCAAATGTGCTATAAGAAATTGAAAAACTCACATGAAGCTACTAACGATTTGCTTTGCGTCATCTGATGATCGTGTGTTCGCGAAACTGACACAGGAACACAGAAGAGCCATCCACGCGCACCATTTAGCCTGAAACAGCAAATCTAGAAAAGTGTTCATTCTTAAGAGTGCAGACATTTAGTTATGGAGAAAAAAGTGGCAAAAACAAACGACCGAGAAAACTAGGTAAAATAAGAAGGTAGAAAGAACAGAGAACCTGTATAACATACCCGCATCATCAAACCGCACATGCTAAAAACCATTCCTAAAACATTCATGTACTCTGGCAGTGGATCGTCTGACACAGCACTGGCCGACTGGGCATCGGTGGCTTTGAATCTAAGACAACAGGGACTATAAAGATCGACTCGGCAAAACAAAAGACTCGAACTGAAGAAAACCAGGAACGAGTTGGAATAGCGAAGAAGTCAACTAACCTCACAATTCTATTCGGTCTTTTTGGATCAGCAGTGGTCTGCATTTGTCACGACAACCTTCCTGAACAGACATTCACAAGCATTCGCATTTGAATTTGTAGAAAAACGAGGCAATAATGGAACGACAGAAGCCACCTACTTCCACTTACTTCCGCTGGAAATAATCTTAGCTACTTGTTTTAGAAAACTCATGGAAATGCCCCTCTTCCTGGAACTAAAAGAAAGCCTAGAAAACTTGAATACAAGTCGTGTTTTCCATAATGTATAGTGCTATGCTATAGATGGTGAATCTCTGAATACAAGAATTTTCGAAAAAATCAAACGGGCTGCCCTCTCTTCAAAAACATGACGTCGTCCCAAGTAAAAACAGATTTCATATTCTTGGAAGTTAAGGTAAGAACGTTATATCTGGGCTACATAACCCTAAACCAGAAATATCCACAAGGCACACCTAAATCTCACGCAAGCGTCTCTAGTTTTAGGAACAACCGTAGTAGCAGCCGGATGCAGACATGACAACATAACTGACGTCTCCTTCCTAAGTTCAGGGTAGGGCAGAATAATTTCTTAGCAGCAAGTGTTTTTGGCATTATTAACGCGTTTCCTGTCTTGGGAGCATTTGATTGGTTCCATGATGATGCTTTGATATTTGTAAAACTTCTGATTACAGGTGTTTGCGATAGGGATCAAACATGCTATTACCCTTTCCCGGGGCTAAAGCGTTCACCACCATACCATTCGGGTCCTTCGTTTCGCTTTTCCTTCAGCTAGTTTTAGTATTCTGCTGTGAAAAATTCCAGCAGGCAGCAAGCAATAAGTTAGCATTGCTTGATTCCAGTTATGGAAGAATCGTTGGATGATCGAATTACTGCGATCGAACATGTAATGGGTATCGATGAATACTCTGATGTCAGTTCTTCAGTCCTTTGTTCGGCCAGTTTAAATTTCATTTCCGATGACGTCACACATTTCTTTTGTATTTGTTTTCTATTTCGCCAGTGTTGTGAGTTAGCATTTATAATATGCTACAGGTGAAAACGACGGACTTTGATGTGGAGTCTTTACTGGAAAGGATGAAGAACTTAGGTTTGGGTCGCGTAATGAAAATCCCGCTATCCAAATTGAAGAGTTTAAAGAGCCTCAACAATAGGGTTAGTTCCCATTTCCCTTAATTTGAATGAAGCCCCAGCAACGAGCTGTATTCTCTCGAGGACCTTTGTTTTAAGTCGGAAACGCAATCATTGTCCGAAAGGCTATTGACAATAGAGTTTTGCGAAAACCTTATACGACAAAGGGCTGATCTGCTGAAGGAATTTGAAGAACGGCTACAGTTAGGTGTTTAAACCTTACTTTAGACCGATTACTCTGAATTTTCAAGAAAAAGAACAGCTTCATTTCAGGTGGTTCTGCAGACCGACAAAATAAGCATAGCCGCTCAGCAAGAAGAGCAGCTGGAAGCCCTTGAATTGGACATCCAGAGAGGCTTGGACGAATGGAAAAAGTAACTTTTTTGACTGATATGCATCTTTGCTGTTTTTATATTACTGTTTTGTGGAAATTTAGATATACGTTGGAGTTAGAAGATTTTAAGGTGGAATACTTTTCTGTCGTGGCTGGTTTACAGGAGCGTGTGGAGGAATTGGACAGAATGGTAGGTGGAATAGCAAAAACATATTCAACTTCCAGCAAATAGTGATCCTTTTCGATGGTTCTTTCTGTGAGAAGCCATTAGGCCCATAAGATGTTTTCTATAGCACTGAATTCGTCAATATATTGCCTTGCTTTAAGAACATTATGCACCTGCCGTCCTGTTGATCGTCGAGTGATTCGAGCTAGCGTCAGTAAATCTTCCATTCTTCGCTGTCACGTACATGAGTAGCCCAGTGTGTTCCGCTCATTTTAGGGACTCGTTGAGCATCATACTGTTCTTATAGGGTTTTCATGAAGAACTCTGACCAGTGGTTTTCATGCACTACGTTTGACATCGCAAAGAGTCCAGCCGCTGAGGGCTTTTGTCCATTGTTGCTGTTCATACACATTACGTGTCCACCCAACTTTATTTTCTACGGTTTGGCATATAGAACGGCGTCTGTCATATTTGATCGTTGACGTGGGGCGGGATTTCGGATTCCTTGGTTCACTTATATGGCACGGGATACCTCTAGCATCATTTTTCGGCTACATGTTCTATAACGCTGAGTGATCTTCCATCCTGCTTACTCAACTCAAACTCACTTGACGTGCTGTCCTAGTTATTGTTACCCATAAATTCTTAATAACTCAGATCAAAATACAAAAGGTAGGAACTCCTCCCTTGATTTTTCAGACCGACTGTGTCATTTAAGCTCGTCATTTATAATCAGTACCTTCCTGTATTATTAAGCCAATACAGCGTTGGTAGAATGGTGTGTTCGAGTGACGTTTCGCAGTCGTCGTCTTTTCCTCAGAACCGATGATCCAAGTTGATGATTCACAATCGTTCGACCTGTCGATGTGATGTCTTCATCTTCGTAACGAGTCGAATTTTCTTCGATGGAGCTTCGTTCGAATGAGGCAACCTCAACCAGCAGCACTCCGTAATATAGGGCGGTTGGTATTGAGGAAATGTCATCAACTTTGAGGAAAACGAAGACGTCGAAACGTTAGCGGAATGGACTTCTTGATCAACTTCGTTTTAGTTTATTCTTGATAGTGATTGTAGGAATCGTGCCGTTCTCTACATAGGTCGAACGTGACTAACATTTTGCTACTGATGCGGATTTCAAGATTCATAATGTCTGTTGCATTGCTTCTAATGCAAATTTAGAAGTTTCTACAATAATATAATAGGAAAAATGGAACCTGCAATATTTTCTAGAATGATTTTTTGAAGTGTTCAAATCTGTTGCTCATTTTTAGATTACGACGATCGAGCAGGATTTGGAGGCTTAGATACTGTAGATTTTTTCTGCCTATTGTTCACTTTTATGTTTAGGTTAACAAACATACAGTTATTATTTATTTAAGATTTTCGGTTGTAATGAAATAAGTAATTTTGTTTACTCCACAACGTTTGTACATTTGTACTTGTTCACTTATTGTTGAACCAGACGTTCCTAACTTGAACTGTGTGAATCTTAAAGATAATCAGCGTAGAATAGTATTATAAAAACGGCAAGTGATTGTACATGTACTGTAGCGGAGCTAAATAAAAGACCATTTAGGGAATCATTGCTAATTTGTAGGCTTTTGAACTACTGATGGAACCACCTGAAATGGAACATTCTGTATTTTCTGGGCGTATTTATCCATGCGTGTATGGGTGCGTTCTCGCTTTATGCGGATTGTATTCTACGAGTCTATTTGGCCAAAAGCCTGCAATCAAGTGACAGGGAAGTATATGGGAGGCGGTTAGGAGTCACCTCCAACAAATAAGCTCCATGTCCACTCTGGGAGAGCCTGGCAAACCACCCGTGAGTATAACCAGCCCCCGCGTTGAGAGCCCAGCAAGCTATACGTGGGTACAAAAAATGCTGAACACAGTAAAAAAACGGGCTTCATTCCCCTGACCCCGAAAGAGCCCCCAATTTCGCAGCGTTGGGTAGGACGAGTACAGAGAGGCTGCTAAAATCTCAGGGCCAATGGAGGTTGCCTGGGTCAAGAACTACGGTGACGATCTGTACCTACAATGCACGTACACTTGCATAAGAGCCCTCGGTAGAAGACTTGCTCATGCAAGCAAGAATGATAAGGTACGACGTCATCGGCCTGGCCGAGACGAGACGACGCCACCCATTCAACGCCGTCTATGGCTCTGGAAAAGGGCTGTTACTTGGAACATGCTACAGTAGAGGAGTAGGCGGTGTCGGCGTTCTCGTCAATACGAGTTTGTCCATGAACATCGATTCATTCGAACAGCTTACAACCCGAATCGGACGTTTACTATTAAAAAGATGTGGATCAACACCGGCTTTGAGAATCTCCGTCGTTTACGCCCCAACATCAAACTATGTCGAAGAAGTCGAAGCGTTCTACATGGACTTGGAAAAGTTATACAGAGAAAGCCATACATTCTTCAACGTCATCATTGGAGATTTCAATGCCAAGATTGGACTAAGAAGATCGTCTGAGGAACGTAACATTGGGACCCACGGATTAGAATGGAACGAACAGGGTGAGCGGCTCTCTGAGATTTAATCATGGCGAACAAGACTATTCATGGTAACTCTTGATTCCAGAAGCGTCACCGTCAACGATGGGCGTGGGAATCTCCCAATGGAGAGTACCATAACGAAATAGACCACATCATAGTAAATAGGAAGTTTTGCCTAATCGATGTCGAGGTTGTCCCAAAATTTTACACGGAGACGGACCACCGTCTCCTTCGTGCAAGATTCTATTTCTCGCTGAAAGGAGAAAAAGGCGCTAAATTCAAAAACCGAAGTTCCAAAACCACCACAAACTGCGACTAATTCAACTCATTAGTCGGTTTTTGGGAAGATGCCGTTGTCGACAACATCGACGAAGAATACGGGTCGAGGCTGCAGAGGCTGGAAAAAGCATTCGCAGAGTCCGCCGAAGCTTCACCAATTACAAGACCAAGATGCTTGCACTACGACGCCCAGACGGAATAATAACAGCGTCCTGAAAGGCAATGGAGAAAATCATCCACGACTCAGATTTCTTTGATAGCCACGTCCACCTCCCGTCCTATAAAATAAAAGAGGATGGATATGTTGCTCCTCCGAATCTCCCTGCCGAAATCCGACATGCCACTTCGTCGGTGAAAAATCGAACAGCACCAGGTCGGGACAGGATAAGATCAGAACATCTGAAGAGCCATTCGCCAGTTCTCGTACACACTGGCTCGGCTCTTCACACGTTACCTGTCTGAATGCGAGGTCCCTACTTAGTGGAAGACCAGCAAGACCGTTTTGTTGCCTACTCGTGCTCACCTTTTCGACTCAACGATTCTTCCTGCCCTAACGTATGCGTCAGAAACCTGGTCGCTACGTAAGCAGGATGAAAGATCATTCAGCGTTATGGAATGCGTAGTCGAAAGGACGATGCTAGGAGTATCCCGTTTCACACAAGTAAGGGACGGGATCCGAAGCTCCGACCTACGTCAGCGATCAAAAATCAAAGATACCGTTCTATACGCCAAACAGTCGAAGATAAGGTGAACCGGACACGTAATGCATATGAATGATAACCGATGGACAAGAGCTGTTAGTGACTGGATTCCTCGGGATGTCAAACGTACTGCAGGAAGACCACCGACCCGTTTGTCAGAGTTCTTCACGAAAAGCCTAGAAGAAAGATATGATGCTCGACGAGTCCCTAAAGCGAGCAGAACCCACTGGGCTACTCTTGCCCGCGAAAGGGAAAAATGGAGGATTTACTGGCTCCCGCTCTAGTCAGTCGACGATCAACGGGACTACAGGTGGTACAGGTGACAGGTGTTTTAAGTTCACAACCCACGAAGTCCTCTAGTTGGCCAAAAACTAGTGTTCATTTTCGGAAAACCAGTAAGCTGATGTAAGGTAAAAATTAGGCGTTTACCAGTCCTTAACAAACTCGAGATTACGCATTGCCGCTAGAGGGTTAAAGCTGGTGATAAGAGTTCCCAGGATCGACTTTCTATTAACCTCGGCATTGGAGTATGAATACGTTGTTTTCTTGTTCAGCAATCGCGAGGTTGTTACACAGCATATTTTTACTTCCATACAAAAACAATACAGTGCAACAATAGCTGACGTTTCAGCAGTATCGCCTTCTTCAGAGCCTGGAAGGGTATACAGATATACTATGGCTCTGAAGATGGCGATACTGCCGAAACGTCAGCTACTGTTTTATTGTATTGTGTGTTTTTCTATGAAAGTAAATGTATGCTGTATAACAACCTCGCGATTTCTGAACAAGAAAACAACGTCTTCATGCTCGTGATAAGGGTCGATTTGACATCTTAGGGTGATAAGGTTGAAATTAGCCGATTTTGGTTGCACCTTATCTTCTACTACGGAGCCCACGATAGGTTCCTTCTCTACATTCTACTCCTAAAATTCGCAAATTATTCAAGCTACTTTTCTTACGTCGCTCTTAAACTATATCTCACTGGGTACTATTATTGCTTATTACCTCCCTTACATACAGTAGTTGTTCGAAATAGAAGACGAAAAAAGGGACAATCAGCGTTGAACTAGGCCTTAGCATAAATCCATTTCTATCCAGGCTTGAGGATAGAACTCTCGAAATCTCTCTGCTTGGCAGATCTTGCTGTTGACAAATCTCTTGTGGGGAGCATTACAGCCCCCAGAAACAACCAAACACGGCGAGACGGTTGATCATTAAGGCGGCGTGTTCGTAATGTTGTCCTTGCTACATCACGCTTTGCAGCACTGGATGTAGTTCCACCTATTCATCGACCTCCATGGTTATTTGATGGTCAAATAAGGCGCGTAATGGAGTCATGGTGGCGAAATGGGACTGGATCCGGCTGTTATTTATACCCGTCCTTGACGCTTAAATACCTTCCCAAGCCTCTCGAATGTTCGTGTAGAAAGCTTTGCACCTTCACGACCACCTTAAACAAATTGCTAAACATTATAGGGGAACCTAAGAGTTAGTTAACTCATATGTGACCGCATCTAATTTGGTGGAGTGGTCGCTTCGAACTGTAAGCAATTTTTCGCCGACGACATTGCACTAGAGAACTCGTTTGGAACAACTTTATATTTTAGGCTTGTAAAAACGCAGAAGTGCCTTCATCGTAGATTTGTATATCCATAAATCTGTCAAGGTTTTATTGGTTCTTACTCGGTACCACTGGAATTTTTTCCAAAGTGATCACTGATTCGTCTGTCTTGTATATGTAAGTAGTCAAGAATTTTATTATTAGTTGTGAGCTGAGAACTTGTAGGGTCACTTAGACACCTTTTTTGCTCTTTTAGAAGTACGGCTATGTGTTGCAGCTCCAGTTCTTTCGTTTGTTTGCGATGAACGCACGCTTCTTCCATGTACACTTCTACTACTGGATCGTCTAGTGGATGGTATGAATGGTATAAGTCGTTGTCCTTGAACGATATGCTCGACATTGGTCGCATTCACTATCATCTGTAACTGGACCAAGATCGTTTGTGAATGAAAATTCGTACAATGAGGGCAAAAAGATGTTCCAAGTGTATATTCTTTGTTTTTTGGAAAAGCACATCTCATCGTAATGGGTGTAGATAGTTGGTTCATGAATCCTTGTAGAATACATTATTTGTTCCAGATTTCGTTGGAATAAGTATAGGTCTGAGTTGGTAGTGGTTCCCAACAGGAGCGCACCTACAGCTCGAATTTGGAGAAAATAGGAAGACGATGTCGTCATTTTTATTTACTGCCTACTATTTTTTTAATGACAGTGTTTTATATGAAATATAACCATAATGGTCTTGATATGTTATAGACGATGAACTCGCGTGGTGTGGTGGTGAACGCGTTGGCTCCGACAAAGGTGATAACGTGTTCGGTCCCCACCGCAGACACCAGCGGTGCCAAGATTTGCAAATATCTTGGCATCATCATAGTTAAGAAGGCAATGTCCGAAGAGAGCCAAGGTTGTTAAAGCTTCAGTTAGCTTTTCAAGAATGGTTCTAAAAAATGTGTATAAATTTTAATCTGTCCTACCAACCCGGCTGTTTGCTCCTCTAGCTTCTTTACCCGACAGCGAAAGTACTTGTGTTCCAGAAGCTGTTTTCTGTAATAATTCCATAAACTAGTGCTTTTTTTTTAATGGATATTGATGCTTTTTTGTGAGTAAAGTTACTCAAACAGTTTTGTAGGATTTCACTCCTTGGTGGTTATACAAAATCGAGGAAGGCCGAAATATGTGGAGAGGAAAAGAAGAAAAAAGCTGTCTAAGCAGGAAACCTCTTAGGCTGTCAAGCAAACACTTACCGTATTGACTTCTCTTATTTAGATGGCTCTGTTTTTAAACAAGGTTGTAAAGGTTTACATTCTTTCTATGTATAATGCCAAAGCACAAACTTCGCGCTATACTTTTTGTTAATGTTCTTATTCATATGTCTTGTTCAACTTATATTTTAAAAAGGATAAAGGATAAAGCTCTCAGCGTTGATCAATCCCTGAGAGATGCGCCATGCATTCGACTTCATTAAGTATCGTTGGAGGTGATTGAATGCATGTCTGGCCTTTACTCGCGGTGGCCTGCCGATGTATCGAGCCAGTGCTTCTATCCTCTCAGTCAAGTCTGGTACCAATTTGCTGACCCCAAAGGGATGGAAGGTGTGGTGGGCCATGGGCGCATTTCACGTGTGCGCCGCAGTGGCGCCTCCAACCACTGCGCCACACGCGCCCTCAATTTATATTTTAAGGGAAAAAATGGATAAAACAAATTCAGGTTGTTCTTCTATACATATCTGGGAAACTGCTCACAATATCAACACTACATTTGTTTAGGATCGTCACTATTGTACCAAGTAGATGGAACTTTGGTTTCGAAAGTTTTGAGATGAAGGCGAGAACCTCGGAGGGAAGGGTCTGGTACCACCAGTTGGCATCAACTACGAAACGTTGAAAACTTTGGTCAAAAAAATTCGCCAGATAAACGATTTTCAAGCTTTCAGAAACACTGTGTGCGATTTAGCAGTTTTGGTGTACTTAGATCTTAATAATTCGAAGAACAGCTCCAAGGACAATTGCTCGTTAATTGAATGATGGGGAAAGTGATCGTCACTACGGAATCTGTTATACTTTTCTTTCTAACAGCAAAAATGATGCCTTCCATCTCAGGTCCTTGACTACAGTGTGGTAGCAACTCAAAATGGATTCTCTACGGCAGTCGACGACGTTCCGTATAAAACTAAGTAAGAGTGGAGTTCCGAAACACTTCTGAAGTCCAGTTATTCACCAGTAGAAAATATTGGTCATTTATGAAGAGGTTAAGGTATCCGGTAGTCAACAGGAGAAGCTCACTGTAGGAATTGAAATCTTGATGAGACCGCTACAGCACATACAAAATGGCTAGAAGTCTGCTAAATAAACCAGGAACTAATGTAATCATTCTTCATTTGTCGTCGGATAAATTGTATTAAACAATAAGACAACGATTGATCAAAAGTTGCGCAATTTTCTTATTTTTTATTTTGCAAGGTCCGTTTTCGTATCTGCAGTGTAGATCTCAACAGTTCCACAAAACTATACACTTTTCAGTTCTGGTTCCGTTGCTGCTTGTGGATTGTCGTCTTTCTTATGAATGTAGATTTTAATGTTCGCAGAATAGATTCTTCCTTGGATCTTGGCATAGTGCTCCCAATTCGGCTGCAGGGAGCCACCCCTTCCTATACAAGTTTCGTAGCACTTGCCCGACTCCTGAGAGATGAGAGGTTCAGCGAGTTCGATTCGGGACGAACCAGGAGCCTAGGTAGGTTGATCGTCCGCCTAATGAACGACGTTATTAGCACTACCCTACCCTTGCATTAATCGTCTAATAAATAATGGAGAAGCGTAAAAGCATTGAAATACGTAGGTCTGCTTTATTCAACATGCTAATCGGACCTCTCACCAAGCACCTAACACTTCACTTAACATTGGAAACTCATTGACCAAATTCTACTTGGTGGGAAAATATTCCATAACCAAATCATTGCCGAAAAAGCCTTCGAAAGCTTGATGAGTTATAGATTTTAAAGATTTTATAATGAGGAATAAATAGGAGTACGACTGATAAGACTTAGCATGAGCTTATTATATGCATAAAGTAAATCTCATATAAAGTAATAGATTAGTAACGATATTTGGTTTCCATAAAAGCTAAGATCTTATCAAGCGAGAAGAATTGCCGCCGCGAATAACTGGATCATGGATTTAATCGCTCGACGTAGAAATTTTATATGAGTTATACTCCATTAACGGGTTCGACCCGGCGTCCATAGAATGCTCGAACCTCTGCACTTCTATGCTGCCTTCGATGAATGAACTTTTGCTTTGGAGCGACCGGTGTTTCCAAGTCATCCTTGATGGTACTGAAATTAGGATATATTTCCGTTAGATGAAGTTTTTTTTTACTGCAAAATACTCTGTAGTACTGTCAAATTAACTTACTGTATACAATATTTCTGTAATACTTTTGCAATGTTTCTCATTTTTGGCCTCTTCATAACGGTATTAGCCCAGCACTTCTTCATTATCTGTAAAACGAGTGCACATTCTATCTGCTTTTTATCTGTAAACGGATGGATTTCGAAGCATTGATATATTTCGTGGAATTGGTTCCTAGTAATATCCTCTTCATAGATCCGATGAGGCACTTGCAGTAATGACATTGAACTTTTACAACGATTTTTGAGAGTCACACGATGATTATGTCAAGTCCTCATATTTTGTAGGAATCAGCATCCAAGGGATTGGAAACTAAGCTGATCTAAGTCCATATCAATCACGCGACGGTATGCTCAATACTGGGATACCATTGTTCTGAGCGTATAACCTTAGGATAAGACGTAACTCAACGTATTTACTGAAAAAATCGTGTTGAGTAGGAATCGTTGCACAATCGTTCATATGAAGTTGTTTCGTTGTAAATTCCAAGAAGTCCTTAGAATATCGGTATCGGATAAAAATCAGTCTGGCTGTTGAAATAGGCTAAACTTGTTCTTTTTGAAGAGAGCTCATAAGGGTAACAACAGAAAGAGCAAAAAAGCTAAAAGGATAAGGATAAAGCTCTCGGCGTTGATCAATTCATGAGGGATGCGCCATGCAGTCGACCTCATTAAATATCGTTGGAGGTGATTGAATGCATATCTGGCCTTTACAATGACTCACAGTGGCCGACCGATGTATCGAGCCAGTGCTGCTATCCACCCAGACAAGTCTGGTACCAATTTGCAGACCCCGGAGGGATGGAATGCTTGGTGGGCCATGGGCGCAGGGATCGATTCCACGTGCGTGCCGCAGTGGCGCCTCCAACTACTGTGCTACACGCGCACCCGGTTTCATGAACATGTCAAATTACATTATTCAATTTTCTACAAGACTTTTATTTAGCAGTACATCATCCACAGTCACTTACTATCGGTATTTCTGGATAGTTGTCGAGCTGCGGCACAAATGGTCGAAATTCCGGGTCGTGGATCTGGATTCGTGTTTGAGATAGCACAAAAGAAAACAACTCAAACTGCAACTGAACTTTACCTTTTTTCTAACTTCCGCGATTGATTTTCCGTGGAACGGCACTTTACCGTCGTTGTAGATCTCAGACATCAGCATACCGTACGACCAAACGTCACTTTCGCGCACGTAAATGTGATAAAGTAGTACCTCAGGAGCTTGCCTGGAAAGAGATCCTTCACGGTTTTACTATTGAAAGCTTCGAAGTGAAGTACAGGGCCAATTTGGTGTATCCTCAAATTTAGTACGTATCTGCTGATCCTGGAATAATTGGCAGCTCAGGGCGCGGGGTCAGATCAACAGCTACCTGCGTATAACACGGCACCTCTAACCACTGAGCATCGTGGAATATCAGAAAGCAGTGTAGAGATTTCTATATCTTTGAATATCACCTTTCTGAATATTAATATGCTTTTTAAGGACCATCTCATACCCATGTTTGACATCCGGCCAATTTTGAATTTGAGTATGTGACTCCTACGTGACTACATAGTCCATGTTCTAGTGGGCTGCTGAGCTTGAACGTTGACGTTGCTCAGAGCATATAGGTCACTTGTGTATTTTTTCATGGTTTCTTAATTTAAAAAAAAACTAATCCAGTCTTTAACGGCTGTCATTGGACAGGAATAGTAAGCGAAAATGTTCGTTTTGGAGTAGGAAACTTACGCTATCTTGTAGCGACGAAATTAATATACTCGTGTTTGTGGATGTTTCGAGCCTGTCCACGAATGCGCTACGTAACGATAACAAACCACGGTGCTTTCATGGCATGAACATTGCTGAGACAATGGGTGGGAGAGGGTTAAGTGAGTACCGAAGTGGTTGGTTTAGGAATGCGAACACGTAGTCTTCGGTTCAATCTTGCTGCAAACATAACCGACCCTTCCATTCCTCCTGAGCCGGCAAAATAGAAAACAACCTATCTAGATGGACACAAAAACAGTGATTTATTTTATCTATAGTTCTTCTAAACTTATTATGCACGTCAAGTGCGCCCATAGTGCCAAACGTACGCCTCATTTATCAACTCCGCACGCTTAACCCTTTATTCTACATCTTTCTATTCAGAACAGGATTGCACGACGAGCATTTTTTTTAAAACAAAGAAAAATAGTATTGGTGAAGTGTGAGAGACGACAGCGTCACTGTTGAAGGTGGTGATCTCCAAAACGAAACGAAACGAAAAGTTCATCTAGCGCATCATTTACCAATTAAAGATAACGTCTGTGCTTGTTTTTTTTTGCTTTCTTTAGTGGTGTACCTACTCAACTGACATCCGAACTTATTGAAAACTAACCAGCGTATCGGTACTTTATCAAACTGTGTCAGCTTGGCACGTCTGCCATGAGATGCTAACCCAAAATCCGATAGTTTCACCATGCGATTATCGCTGGTAACAAGACAATTACGTGCTGCCACATCCCTTAAATTTTTAACTTGCAGTTGATCTATTTGTTCCACTTTGTATTGATTTGTATTTTAATTAATAATCTTCAAATCCTCTCACCGCAAATGACTTGCCGCATAATGGTCTCCAAGGGCTATACCCGCGTATCGAACTCTGATAGGCCTGAGTTGTCATGCTTAGCAGAGTCCACGTGCAGAGAAGTGGTTAAACGTTTTCGCTCAAGAATTTAGATAAAAGTATACGAATCCTATAAATCGCCACCGTTCGGGTGGCAACCTAGCTGCAATGTTGTAAACCACCCTCCGATCGACAGTGGCAGGCGAGAGCCCATTGCGACAACTTAACAAATCGGTAGGAGTCCGCACGACTCTTCATGAAGACAGGCTTTTCAATCATTTCAGAGTTAAGCATGGTATCAGTATCAAAGTTTACTACTATCCACCCACCTATGCATACAATTATTCGAGTGTAAATAAGCAAGACCAGCAGCAATATCATAGCAAAAGCTCGTCTTCACTAACGGCAATAACTGTAAAGAAAGAATAGCTCGCGGCAAAATAACAGGCTTCTGTAAGTTTTAAATTACTGCCATTCAAAACTTAGGCCTACCGTTCTCGTTTTTAAGAACGAATCAAGACCTCCTCCACTAACTAACTCCATCACAACCATAACATCACTACCGCTAAACACCATACCGTGAAGTTTTACCAAGTTTCTGAAAGGAAAAATGTCTTTCGAAAAGAAAGTCTTCGGTCGTGTTATTAGGTGGGGATTGCGATTTGGAAATGATAATAGTATCTGTTTCTTCGCTATGATACTGTACAACTATTGTATTAGGTCTATTCCTTGTGTTCCGGTATGTTAGCTGAAGAAGAACGGTGTTCCTAACGGCACAACTTCTCGTTTTGTGGTGAAATTGTATCAACTGTATCACCTGTAGCCCCGTCGATCGTCGAGTGACTCAAGCAGGCAAGAGTAAATCCTACATTTTTCCCTATCGCGTGCAAGAGTAGCCCAGTGGGTTCTCCTCGCTTTAGGGACTCGTCGAGCATCATATCCTTCTAGGATTTTCGTGAAGAACTCTGACCATGAGGTCGGTGGTTTTCCTGCACTACGTTTGACATTCTGAGGAATCCAGTCACTAATAGTTCTTGTCCATCGGTTATCATCTATACGCATCACGTGTTCGCCCCCCCTTACCTTCGACTGTTTGGCGTATAGAATGGCATCTTTGATTTTCGACCTATCTTCGCCTGTTTGGCGTATAGAACGGCATCTTTGCTTTGTGATCGCTGACGTAGGTCGGAGCTTCGAATCCCATCCTTACTTGTGTGAATCGCGATTACCACAGATTTTTCTCATATGAGGTATCTCGAGCCGGTTACTTACGAGGCTAAGTGGCGCGTCCACAGATGGCGGATAGGGGATTAATAGCGGACCAAAAACGACCTTTGCTTCCCTGAGACGCAGGTGGATCCAGGGGATGGACTCCCTGTTTCTGCTACTCCGATTTGGCACATACTTTCTGTATTTGTTAGGCGTATTTATGCAAGCGTGTGTAAATGCGTTCACGCTTTATGCGGATTGTATTCTACTAGCCAATTCGGCAAAAAGCCTGCAATCAAGTGACAGGGAAGTATATGGGAGGCGGTTAGAAGTCGCCTGCCTCCAACAAATATGCTCCACGTCCACTCTGGGAGAGCCTGGCAAGCTACCCGTGAGTATAACCAGCCCCCACGTTCAGAGCCCAACAAGCTATACGTGGGTATCAAAAATGCTAAACACAGTAAAAAAAAAACGGGCCTCATTACCTGACCCCGAAATAGCCCCCAATTTTGCAGCGTTGAGTAGGACGAGTACGGAGAAGCTGCTAAAATTTCGTTTCTAAAATTGGAAAAAATTTCGTAATTTCAGGAAAAAAATTTTTTCAAAATTAAAAAAAGTTCACTTGCATCCGAGTCCTCGATAGAAGACTTGCTCATGCAAGCAAGAATGATAAGGTACGACGTCATCGGCCTGGCCGAGACGAGACGACGCCACAAATTCAACGCCGTCTATAACTCTGGAGTCTAACTGTTCCTCGGAACATCCGACACTAGAGGAGTAGGCGGTGTCGGCGTTCTCGTCAATACGAGTTTGTCCATGAACATCGATTCATTCGAACAGCTTACAACCCGAATCGGACGTTTACTATTAAAAAGATGTGGATCAACACCGGCTTTGACAATCTTCGTCGTTTAGGCGCCAACATCAAACTATGACGAAGAAGAAGTCGAAGCGTTCTACATGTACTGAGAGAGGTTCTACAGAGGAACAGGGTGAGCGGCTCTCTGAGATTTAATCATGGCGAACAAGACTATTCATGGTAACTCTTAATTCAAGAAGCGTCACCGTCAATGATGGACGTGGGAATCTCCCAATGGAGAGTACCATAACGAAATAGACCACATCATAGTAAATAGGGAGTTTTGCCTAACCGATGTCGAGGTTGTCCCAAAATTGTACACGGAGTCGAACCACCGTCTACTTCGTGCAAGGCTTTATTTCTCGCGGAAAGGAGAAAAAGCCGCTAAATTCAAAAACCGAAGTCCCAGAACCACCACAAACTGGGACTTATTCAACTCATTAGTCGGCTGTTGGGAAGATGCCGTTGTCGACAACATCGACGAGGAATACGATCGGCTCATTCAACATCTTCACGTTAGCGCCATGAAAGCTGAGAGTACGAAGGTCACCAAGAAACGTCTGTCTTCAGAAACTCTCGAGTTAGCACTCAGCATGGAATCGCACGAGCTGCAAGCAACCGCGAACTAACGTCCGAATTTTCGAAACAATGCAGACAGGCGACAAAAGAAAATCTTAAAGAGAGAAGATTAGCAGTAATGATCGAAGCTGCAAAGGCTGGAAAAAGCATTCGCAGAGCCCGCCGAAGCTTCGCCAATTACAAGACCAAGATGACTGCACTCCGACGCCCAGACGGAACAGTTACAGCGTCCAGAAAGGCAATGGAGAAAATCGTCTACGATTACTACTCAGATCTCTTCGACAGCCACGTTCACTTCCACTCCTATAAAATAAAAGAGGATGGATATGTTGCTCCTCCGGATCTCCCTTCCAAAATCCGACATGCTATTTCGTCGGTGAAAAATCGAACAGCACCAGGTTCGGGCAGGATAAGATCAGAACATCTAAAGAACCTTCCGCCAGCCCTCGTAAACGCACTGGCTCGGCTTTTTACACGTTACCTGTCCGAATATCCCCACTCAGTGGAAGACCAGCAAGACCGTGTTGTTGTTCAAGAAGGGCGACCTACACGATATAGGCAACTATCGCCCAATCTGCTTCCTGTCTGTCGTCTACCAACTTTTCACTCGAGTCACCCTAAACAGGATTGACAGAACACTGAACGAAGGACAGCCATGCAAGCAAGCAGAGTTTCGAAAAAAAATTTAGTACGATGGACCACATTCACACGTTAACAAGGCTCATTGAGGTATCGCGAGAGTACAAAATCCGCTCTGTCTTACCTTCGTCGACTTAGAGATGGCCTTTGATTTAATTGAAATAGAAGCATTCATGGAAGTCCTTGGGAGTCTCTACTCAGTACATAAAGATTCTTCGTAAGCTGTACAAAAATTTCACAACCATGTAAGGGATGGGATCCGAAGCTCCGACCTACGTCAGCGATCGAAAATCAAAGATGCCGTTCTATACGCCAAACAGTGAAAGATAAGGTGGGCCGGACACGTAAGGCGTATGAATGATAACCGAAGGACAACAGCTGTTGGAGACTGGATTCTTCGGGATGTCAAACGTTCTGCAGGAAGTCCACCATCCCGATGGTCAGAGTTCTTCACGAAAAGCTTAGAAGGAAGAAATGATGCTCGACGAGTCCCTAAAGCCAGCAGAACCCACTGGGCTACTCTTGCACGCGAAAGGAAAAATGGAGAATCTAGTGGCGCCCGCTCGGGTCACTCGTCGATCAACGGGACTACAGGTGATACTTGTGTGAAACCGGATACTCCTAGCATCGTCCTTTCGACTGCGCGTTCGATAACGCTGAATGATCTTTAATCCTGCTTACGTAGCGACTAGGTTTCTGACACGTACGTTAGGGTATGAAGAACCGTTGAGTCGGAAAGGTGAGCACGGAGTCGGGTGCTCTTTGTTCTCTTTACTAAATCCTCGATGTTCTTGAAAGCTCCCAAACCGCTCGTTTCCTTCTTCTCAGTTCTGGAGCTAAGTCGTTCATCGTATTGATTTTCCGACCAAGACAGACATAACTGGAGCCTTCGGAGATATTCGTTCCGTTGAGCGTGAATGGGGCAAACGAAGCCAATCCGTTCTTCATAAACATCCTTTTCTTGAGATTTAGTAGAAGACCATTCTATCCACACGCTTTGTCAAAGTCCGCAACCATACGTTCCGCTTGGCTAATGTCTGTTGTTATAAGAACGATATCATCAGCAAAACGAATGCGATGTATCTGCCGACCATCGATTTTCGCTCCCATATTATCCCCTTCCAATGTTAGAACGACGTTCTGGAGGGTGGTGGTGAATAATTTTGGCAAGGTGGTATCGCCTTGCCTAACTCCTCTTTTGACTTCAACGTTAATATCGTTGTGGAATGGTAAAGATGAGTTCGTTCCAGGCTCTTAATGCTTAACGCCTTACTTTATTTCATTTATCTGTATTAAGTACTTGAATAATAAAGGAGCATGTTGTGCACTGGCTAGAAGTGTCCTTTAAGACGCGCATGGCTATCACCCTGATCTGCCGCCTTGGATTCATCAAGTCCATCCCTCTATGGGCAGCAGGTTAGTGGTGCACAAGTTTAGAAGGATAAAAACACTGATTTGACTAATCGGTATACCACCACGAAGTATTCTACCGATCAAATATGCATTCATTCACTTTGTGGTGCCATAACTCGAACCCAATGCATGGTGGATTTCTCAGTGATTGGTCGATACCAAATGCCACGTTAATTAGACAATGAGCAATTCTATCGACTACTCAGTTAGCTTTGAAATTTTTCCACAATTTTTTCAAACATTAAGAGACAATCACAATCGGATAGAAAACTGGCTTAGAAAAAGGCGTATCAAGGGGCTCAGTGGTGCAGTGGAGAACATGTGAGGCACTGCAAAGTGTGGCTGCAGGTTCGAATCTTTCTGAGGTGGACGTTTTGCACATCTCTCTGATCTCTAATCATAACCTGCTTTAAAAATATTAATAGGCAGTGAATGAAAAGTTACCACTATCATTAAGAGACATTTTGAATTCGATTCTTTTACTTTATGCGTATTTTAATATTCACATCTGTTCCGATAAACGAACTTATCGCTGACCTATGGTTATAAACCCGCATAAGACGCGCTTCTTGATGAAACATTTGAATTTGATTTTGAGTGCTGGAGTTGACTTTCATCTAAAGGAGGTGAAATAGAACCGCTCTCTTTATGAGATGTAGCGTATGAGCTTCTCCATCAAACCTACTAGTTTTATAGCTACATCCACACTTTCTCCCTCTTTTGTTTTCAACTTTCCTTTCCATACTTCACCATATTCTCCTTCACCGATTTTCTTCTCCGTACTGACATTCGTTCGTTCAAGTTCCCATGTATGAAAAGGAATAAACAAGTATTGATCGTTACAAGAGTTTTGAAACCACTTTTTACTTGGTAGCCTTTCACGTATGCAAGTTTTTAGAAGGTCCTCCTTAAGTAAATTTTTTTGCCGTAATCCAGACGTTTTTTTCTTTTTTCACCAATTTTATATCACAGCACATAGCGAAATATAACTTTAATGAAGCTGAGATGTTTGCTGATTGCAAAAGATCGATAGAACTAGCTGTGAGACACGCGAAACGAAGGACCCGTATGGTGTGGTGGTGAGCGCGTTACTCCCCGGAAAGGACAATAGCGCGTTCGTTCCCCACCATAGACATCTGCGGTCCAGAGTTTTGCAAATATCTCAGCTTTATTAAAGTTATATATCGCAATATACCCTGCCATTAAAAAGAGTAGGCAGTAAACAAAAACGGTTAAGACGGCACATAGCGTTGGAAAGGTCTTCCAATAACTTTACAACAGCTACAGTATGAGATGTCTGTTAGAGTAAGACCTCGCAACGGTTTACCGCCTCATCGTCCAGCTAAGAGTAAACCAACACCAGGATCACCACCGTCCTGGTATCAAATCCGTCGCATGGTGGCAAATCTCCCTCTGATCCACAAAGGATGCGACTACCTGTGGCGGTGACGACCTGGGGCAGACTTTGGTCAAACTGACCTCGGAACTCCAGGGAAACATCATGACTAAACCAGCAAAACTCTAAAAATGGAGATTATGCTGAGACCCACAAAATCAGTAAGGACGAGACGTCCAAGTATCCAAATAAGTAAGTATTAGAGCTGGGGCATTCCGGTATCCTCTTCAAGATTAGCAATCCGTACAGTATGCAATTCTTGCGGATCTCACAGAGATTTAGTGTTTTCTCCGAATTCTTGTAAACTGCGATGTGTCGAAAACTACTTCTCTCAAAAGAGATATAGTACCACATGCATAACTGAAGAAACTATTGATTTGACATAAAAGGTTTATGCGTTAACAGAGAAAACACGGAAGAAAATCAGTTAAATTGGGCTCAAGCTATCCGGAGCATACACATATATGAGGGATTTATAATTCATGTCGTCCAGAATCTGGTTAAAAGCAACTAAAAACTCCAGGATGGGAAAATTTACACGTTGATGGACGGCTGGGCAAGCATCACGTGAATACTCCTACACCGAATTGGAGTTACTACGAAAACCTACCTGTTTTGGTGCTCCACTCTTTAGTATGATTTCGCCAAAAATTGGTAATTTTTCAGATAAATGAAATCTTAACAGAAAAATATTAATCAGTTTTGGAAATTGGAAACTAACCATAAAACAACCTACTTTATAACTTTGCTATAACTGGAATCATGGTGAAAAGTATTTACTGTAAACTGCATAACACCACCAGATCGTTCAATGCCGTAGAGAGGAAAATGGTAAAGTATCGTATCCCAAAACACTGTTAAGACCGGCTAAATTGATAATTTACAGGTGGCAACAACAATAAGAACTTATGACATGATAAAAGGTCCATCTTACTTAGAAACGTTGCTTATCGTGGGGTCGGACGTTTACGTCGGACCACAACTTGGGTAATCAAACCTTCTTTTAACATGGAAATACAGCACACAATTAAATGTGAGTGTTTATATCATATATTTGCGATTGAACTACCGGCGGATATATAGAGAAAAGTTGTTATAGAGGATATTGTGTTCTATTCAAAGACGCCTATTGCCGGATTACACGGCACTATGTAGCACATTTTAGACTGCAGTGAGAAACTTGTCTTTTTCCCCAAATCACTGGAACAGGGAAAAGTGCTATGGGTGTAATTCAATCCTTGAAGGAAGGCGCGCCGTCAACGCAATAAACGTGTGTGTATTACATAGTACCCTTACCACTTCCACGAAACTATAACATTGGGTAATTCTGTGTATTTATAGGTGAAGCCGAAAGAAACCATACAAGGTGAAATCATTTCCCAAAATACCGACTTTCTTTAAGCCTTTTCGTAAATACCCGATATTTCTACACATTTTCTTTCTATTTTTCTCCACTCATTTCTATTGCTTCCTCATCAAACCTACCGGGCTGAATTTTCTCTCTCTCTCGGTCTTTCTCACTAGAAAGTCACCATTTTGATGTAGTATTGATTGTGCATCTTCGACTGGTATCATTCCATGATACCATTCTTCTTTTTCGAGTTCCTGCACTTCCAATAAAATTTCATCGCAGTTACAAAGTACAGTACTTTTTTGATTTCTTTTTTAAAAACTTGATGAAGTCACTTTAACGAAACGGTGCATGCTAAACCGATTTGAATAACTAGATCGGTTGCAATTTTTTTTATCGAAGACAACAATACTTTCGCAATTTGCCTTAAATGGACAGTTATCGTGGTGGTTCAGAGCACTGTAGCACCGCAATGGTTTAATACTTTATCGTCACTGGCTCCCGCTTAAATGTCAAACTTGACTCGTGGTATTTACCAGAAGGTTCATACTCAATAGGTTCATCTAAGCTGAGAAATTATACGTTTCCATAGACGTACTTAGCACAAACCACGACAGAGATACCATCTAGGGAGGCATCAAGTTGATTGGGAAACATAAAATAGTGGGCTAGAGTGTCAACAAATGTTTCAGAAAACATACTCTACTGGTTTTCTGCTTCTCAAGGTCATCCTCATGTAAGATAGACCAATTGCAAGCAATTTTCAAAGCACTTAGTCATTAACACCGGCCACTGGTATTACATGACCACATGCCATGTTGCTCCTTCAAATGCCTTGATTCCAGTACAATCGATAGACACTGATGTAATTGATATTCGTTTACTAGTTCAGTTCTTTTCTTTCTTCTTTCTACTGCGAAGTTATAAAAGTTAGCTAAAACACATGCAACCATGTTGGATTTCTTGATACTGGGTTTTAATATGAGTTATTTAAATGTTTGGCAAAACCTCAATTCAATAGGGCTTATTTGGCAGTGGATCACATACTACATGTATGCCGCCCACATCTTTAAGCATCTTCACTTTATGGCTTCCACGATAGAGATGACCGGGCAATTTCTCCAGAGCTGCGCAAACCGACAACGGAACTCGGAAGGTAATATATGCAGGGGTTGTCCTTTATTCTGTAGCCAAATCCTCGTTACGAACAGTGGAGATAGAGGACGTCACACCGAAAGCGCCTCTCAACAGCGGAGTCCACCACGGAGCACCTCTGCTTTACAACGGTGGTGGAAAAATAAGGCTATCACTTCTTTGCCCACCCATAGTTATAATTCTGGTGGAACGCTGGAGTATTAAGGCTACACTATAACAGAGCAACATCTTAGTGATGTTACCCTTTATCGCATATCGTCTGCAAAGGAATACAAAAGACAATTCGTCGTTTTCTCTCCCAGCAATCGTAAGGTTGGTAAACAGCATACGTTTACTTCCATGCAATAACACACATACAACACAATCGTAGCTGACGTTTCGGCAGAATCGCCTTTTTCAGAGCCTGGAAGGTACACCAATACGCAACTTACTAGGTCAAACACTTCAACAGCACAAACAGAAAGATGAAAATCTGAGCGATAATTACAAGATCTACGGCTTCTCGAAAAAACCCACCGCTTTTTTCATCTGTCTTCCACCGAGGAAGAACAGCCGCTCAGAATCGCATATGGCTGACGACTGCAGCACACCCAATCAACGACCGATGCGAAGGTAAGGAGCAAGATCACGCGTGATCTGGACTCCGAAAACGACTGGCTTCCGTTTTTAAACGTTCAAATCAACTTATCGAGTAGCGGTTACATGACAAAGTGGTACCGAAAACCAAGTAATAAAAACATCCTGGTTCACTTCCTTTTTTGTCACCCTTCACACAGGAGGAGGGCGCTTGTGAGGAACATGTTTCGAATAGCTACCTCTGTGTGCACAACCAGGGAACTAAAGGAAGAATCACGCGACTTAGCTCGGCAAATAGCGATCTCCAATGGCTACGAAGTAGTTACCGCAGGAGATAACTTCAGAAGGAGAGCGACACGCCGAAACGAAACACTTGGTCAAAAGAAGGTCCCGTTTGTGTTGCCCTTTATTAGCGATGAAATAATCATAGCTATAAAACGATGCCTAAAAAGGGCAGGTCGAAAGGAATCGGTAGCGTTAGTTGAATTACCACTGGGTCCTCTGCGTCGTCAGTTAGTTCGTAACCGCTTGTATGACCGTCTATGCGAAACAACAAATTGCGTAATTTGCCCTTACGGCATGGACGGTGATTGCATGAGTTCAGGCACGATATACCTTCTCTTGCAATGATTACGGAGACGAATATATTGGCGAAACGGGCAGACCTTTTTTATGTATAAAAGAACACCTAGATGGCAAACGGAAAGGACAGGCAGGACAAAGTACCCCACTAGGCGCGCATGGAATACAAAAGCATAGCCAAGACGATTTTGAGGTAAAAGTCAATATCCTCGCACAGGAGATTAAAACACCAGCGCGAAAACTTCTTGAGGATTCTTGGATAAATGCCAAAAACCCTACAATGAATAGCAACGAGTAATGCCTAGAGGTCACAAACGATCTAACCCCGTATGCTCGCATCAGTTTCTGATGTGGAGTGGTGCTGTCATTAACCCAATGCGACTATAATCAGCTGTTCTAATGTTCCTCATTGGAGGTCACGAAAAAAGCAGTAAGTGTTTCGAGAAGCTGCTGATCATGTAATTACCATAGTTTCTCGTCTTTTGGTAAGTGTTACCGAAGTGTTTGGAGTAATAAATTGTATATCAGTATACCCCTCCAGGCTCTGAAGAAGGCGATACTGCCGAAACGTCAGCTACTGTTGTGTGACATTGTTTTTGTATGGAAGTAAATGTATGCTGTATAACAGCTTCGCGATTGCTGAACAAGAAAACGACACTGCACTATAATTTAATCAAAAGTTGAACATGGTCATTATGTGAGTTTCCTAGTAACTCAGTTAGGCATATTATTCAATCTGAAATGCTCTCACCCACCTCCCATGCTTCATTCAAGCCTTTCAGATCTTTCTAAAAAGAAAATAGAACAATTAGATGTTTATAGTTACAATCAGCAATGTGGAAATCAGCCAGTTTTTACTAACTAGTACTTTTGTAAACTTACGTTTTCTGTTTTTACCATCTTCTCTGACGGTATAGACGGTGAAGACGGTGTCTTTCCCATGATGGCTGGCATGTTTCGTTCAGATAGCTGCGGAGTTTCTGCGACAAGTTCTTCAACACTGAACACGGATGCCTGAGCACAGATACTCCAGAAATTAATTAGATAGTAGCTGACGGTTTCGGATATAGAAATTTATATCTATCGTTACCCTACTACTTTCCGCTCATTCCTTCGTTTGTTTTAACTTTATTGCTTGCTCGTTGGTTTAATACCTTCACATTCACCTATTACACCTTGCAACTACATAGTTATATTCTCGTACACTAGATGAGCTCTTATGTATGAGTTTTGTACTCTGATTTGATGAATGTCTCCAATAAAGTGGTCGGAGTATATGATAAAAGCAGTTCAGGGTCACTTCCAACAAGTCGCCATAGGCTAACAACCAATCTCTGACCATGTCCTGCACTACAGCTGAGCTGGACTAACTATCCATGGGTAATTCCCAAGGCCAACTTTCTGTTAACCTCGGTATTAATTGATAAGTTGATGTTTTTCTTCGATAAGCAGACACGAGGTTGTTGTTATAGAATTTATTGGGACACAATAGCTGACGTTTCGGCGGTGTCGCCTTCTTCCGAAGAACTGGAAGAAATGGCTGGACTGAAATACTGCATTAGAGAGTCTAATGCTTTCGATATTTCACGTTGAGATAAATCTCGTTGAGATATTCTTTCGGCTACATAAGTTGATCGATGATTAAGGGAATGAAGGTGGTAGATTTGATACACCTACATACATTCAAGAGTATTTGCAGGTGTGAATATATTACTATACTGCACTAGCTTTTGTATCAGTACGATGTAGCTAATGCTAAACCTGAGAAGTAAAGTTCCTACGTTTTTAGATCTGAGACATCATCTTGAGTTTTATCGATGTTTCCTTTGAGTAAATTATGCATAACTGCTTTTTTATCTTCCTGAATGAAACTTTTTTCATTTTCGCTAGTTTTGTCTGTCGGTGTACAAGATCCTACAAGATCCGTTGCTAAGTGAAACCTGTGGAGCATTTGCTCGTGTTTTGTTCGCCCTCTCATCCGCATCTTCTTGTGTTGGATTGTTTTCACTCATTGGTAAATTTCGGCAAAGCCTAAAATAAGGCATCCTAAGGTTTTTTATTTAATAATGGTCAAGCTAAAAATAGTGTTTAATAAATTTGCTTTTCTGCGGTGTAAGAAGTAACGCGCTGTTGCCCGCTTTAATTGGCGCTACGGCTTCTAATCGAGTACTCACTGTCCAATGTGTTCAAGGAACTGGACAGTGGACGGAGTATTGCCAAAACTTTTCAGCGGTGTGTTACAGTGATGTATTGATGTAAGTAGTCATTCGACTGGTTAGACGAAAAGATAGATATAGATGGGATATACACAATAAAGCGATGAAGCTCTCAGCGTTGATCACGTATCTGGCCTTTAAAATGACTCGTGGTGGCCTATCGATGTATCGAGCCAGTGTTGCTATCCTCCGAGACAAGTCTGGTACCAAATTGCCAACCACGACGGATGGAAGGCTTGGTGGGCCATGTGCGCGGGGATAGATTCCACGTGTGTGCTGCAAGGGCGCGTCCGACCACTGCGCCACACGCGCCCGACCATTATAAATATGTATAGAAAAAGAGATATTATGTATTATATAGATATTCACGAGCGATTGCTCTCCAGCCTTTGTTTTTTCAACGATATTGTTCGCTTCAAGTATCGTAGAATCAGAGACAATGTTCGTCCAAGGAAGGAAAACATTGGAGTGTTGGTGAATCAGTGGAAAACCCAATTCATGAATAATTCTTGGTATAAAAAGAAGAATAAACAATTTTGTATTGAATGCTAATAAACAACACCACATTCACCGGATACAGGACCGCTCACTGAATACGTATAACGACATGAGAGAGCTCAGAAGACAATAAGCACTGTGACCTACTACGATGAATCCGCCAGAGACACTAAGCACAACTTATGAATTCATTCATATCTCGAGTAAACGGACATGTATGGTTCCTTCGCTCCATATTTGACCATCTGTCCGTCACTTACAGATGGGCTATCTGACCTAGTGACATACGAGGTCGATTTCCCTCTTATGGGGAAAACGTGAGGAAAATTCATGGAACTGACTAGCATTAGTGGTCAAAATTCTTTTTTTTTGGATTCATAAGGAATTATTTTACGTTCCGTCCAGAAGAAAATATGGACGGATCTTACTTACAGATCCAATTTTAATCTGTTAACCTCTATTTTTTCACTTGCACTATGGAAAACAATGATCTTAAATTTGCATAAGTGTAAGTATTCTCTATTTTTGCAGCAAAGTTAAAGTACATATGCCCATACAAAATTATGAGAAATCTTTTTGTGAATAGGAAACATACTACTTGAAAAAGACGATTACGGTGCTTACAGTGTCTTATCTCCCTATATGAAGGAACTGATCGATAATTTCACAATATCTTTGGTAGGTATTGATTACTCATTGCTGCTAACATCAGAGAAAAACCATAAAGACAAGGAAAATTCTGGAAGCATCCTCACTTACAGCCAGTTTTAATGTGAAATAGTCCAAGTGATTTATATATTTACGATTCCTGAAAAGAGACTACGTCAGCACTGCAGAACGTCGTTTATACACTTGAAGAATTTTTTGGCTAAAATGTAATTCTGCGGTGATTCACTTTTAATGCTTCGTTTTTTTTTCGAGTGTAGATAGTTCTATCGACGTGTCGTTGGATGAATGAAATGGAGGAAAAGAGGAAAACAGAGCCGATTGTCTTGAAATCTTAAAGAAGAAGAAGGGGACATTCGAAGCTAAGGGAGCTCTGTTGTTTGTTAAGACAGAAGTGACCAATTTGCTTCACAATGGATTCTATCTGACGAAAAACGTAAGCAGAACAAAACAACCGTGAAAGACACATCAAAATCGCCCTACTGCCGCGATTAGTTGATCAGGCTTGGATTGACCTAATTGGAGCTACGGAACTTCTCTATAATAAGTTTCTTCGGCTTTTATTCCACTACACAGAGAAAAAGAAAAGGCTAGAAGAGGAACACATGGTTAATGTACGCTTGGATTTGATTTTAGGCAAGCTCAGCACGTGATATACAATTATCGCTGATTTCGTTGATAATAAGTATTTTTGGATCCTAAACGAATGATATAGTGAGCAGGAGATCCACTGGCTCAAAATGCCGCACAAATCGTGCATTTACTCGGGCTCGACTCTACGGCAGAACAAGCAAGGCTACTCCCACACTTCTCCTTCGGCACCGGCAAATTGATATCAGATTTCGCTGCAATCCAAAAAAGCCTGTGACTGTTCGTGGTGGCGAACTGGTAACGTTCCATTGAAGCTCATACAAGAATTTCTGGGAGAAGATGCATGTGCAAAAAAAAAGGATAAAAAATGTGTAGTATGTGTAATATTCAAATGTACTCGTGCATACAGGAATAAAAAGGATGAAGGTCAACGCGTTAGGCATTAATCAGTCCCTGAAAGGTGCTCCGTGAATTTGACTTCATTAAGCATCGCTAAAAGGATAAAAAAGCTCTCGGCGTTGATCAATCTCTGAGGGATGAGCCATGCATTCGACTTCATTAAGTATCGTTGGAGGTGACTGAATGCATATCTGGCCTTTACAATGACTCGCGGTGGCCGCCCGATGTATCGAGCCGACCCCGGAGGGATGGAAGGCGTGGTGGGCCATGGGCTCATTCCACGTGCGCGTCGCAGTGGTGCCTCCAACCACTGCGCCACACGCGCCCTTCTCAAGCATCGCTAGAGGTTAATAAGTGCCTAACTGGCCTGTACAATGACTTTTGGTACCTTTTCGATGTATCGGGTCTGCGCAACTATCCTCACAGGTTAGTCTTGTACCAACATCGGAGTGTGGCGAGATCGAACCAGTGAGCCATCTGGTGTTGATTACAGGACACCTCTAACCATTGCTCTACAACCCTCGCAGCATAGGAATATAAGATTCGTATAAACATAAGTGGCTCGTATATACTGATTAACTACATGCACAAACATCTCATACTCAAAATGAGTTGAACACGATAACTATTATATCAGCTACCGATTTGCTTATCAGTTTATTGTGAATCTGAGGACATATTTCAGTAGATACACATCTTAGTGTTTAGGTAGGCTTAGGCTTAGGCTTAAGTTCTGGTTAAGGTCTGCATTAAGCTGACAGCTGTGCAACGACAACGTTAGTGAGAAGACAGAAGTTTCGAAATCTTGGATGAGATTTTTGACAGAAAATGGATTTTTCAACGACCTTCAATGTTTATGGTTAAATATTCCACTGAATTCTTGACAGCGTTCTGCTATTATCGACTCTAAAAAAGAATATTTATTAAAAGTTGTGTGAGATAGATTGGGAAGAAATACTGTGGAAATCAAAAATATTTTGCAGACGCTCCTGTTGGATTTTCTTTCAGTCTGGATGTTGAAATAGGTTAAACTTGCTCTTTTTGAAGAGAATTCATAAGGGTAACAGCTGAAAGAGCATAAAAGCTAAAAGGATAAGGATAAATCTCTCGGCGTTGATCAATCCTTGAGGGATGCGCCATGCATTCGACTTCATTAAGTATCGTTGGAGGTGACTGAATGCATGTCTGGCCTTTACAATGACTCGCGGTGGCCTGCCGATGAATCGAGCCAGTGCTGCTATCCTCCCACACAAGTCTGGTACCAATTTGCGGACCCCGGAGGGATGGAAGGCGTGGTGGGCCATGGGCGCAAGGGTCGATTCCACGTGCGTGTCGCAGTGGCGCCTCTAACCACTGCGGCACACGTGCCCCTTAAACACAGCAAAAAAAGCATAAACATACAATAATGTTTCCTGGATACACTGAAATCCGATACGTCAAATGAGGTGATGGTAGTGGTTATTGTGATCGTCCTGGTTGATGGTGATCTCAGTAACGAATGAACGTCACTGTTAACGCCATTCTTCAATAAAATCATCCATATCACAAATATTTGTTTATTTTACTTATTTCATTTCTGTGGAATTGTCGAGTATGTATACCTATTTCTATCTATTTCTTCATGCAATCTAGTATCCAGTATTTGTAAGGGGGCGTGTGACGCAGTGGTCGGAGGCGCCATGCAACACACACACACACACACACACACACACACACACACACACACACACACACACACACACACACACACACACACACACACACGCACACACACACTCCGCACACACACACACACACACACACACACACACACACACACACACACACACACACACACACACACACACACACACACACACACACACACACACACACACACACACACACACACACACACACACACACACACACACACACACACACACACACGTGGAATCGATCTTCGCGCTCATTGCCCAACATGTCTTCCATCCCTCCGGGGTCCGCAAATTGGTACCAGACTTGTCTGGGAGGATAGCAGCACTGGCTCGATTCATCGGCAGGCCACCGCGAGTCATTGTAAAGGCCAGACATGCATTCAGTCACCTCCAACGATACTTAATGAAGTCGAATGCGTGGCGCATCCCTAAAGGATTGATCAAAGCCGAGAGCTTTATCCTTTTATTTTTTTATTCAGTATCTCGTGGCGATTTTCATAAATGTCTAAATTTTTCCTGATTTTCGATTTTAGTATGGACATTGTCTAATTTCTCTTTGTCATGAAACGCATCACATCTCGACAAAGAAATCAAAAATTGCTTTTCATGTTAATAACGCTAACTAAAGATGGAGAACTCAGCGTTGATCATTCCTTGAGGGTTACGTCAAACATCTGACTCTATTAGTAATGCATATTTAACCCATGCAATGACGCAGTGACTACTTATTTATTGTGTTTTCGTTTTCACAGACTGGTTTATTACACGATGTGACGAGGGATCAACTCACACTCAAAGCCAGTGCGCTACGTGCTTCTATTCCTGATGTTATTACAATAATTATTTCACAAAGGATGAAATTTAAGATTCATTTGTCTTCGCCAGACCATAGAAAGGGTGACTTATTTGTTCCAGCCCGTCAGATCCTTTCATAGCCTCAGCAAAAAAAGAGCTCAAAAAATACGATCAATTACGTGCGATAAGAGCTTCGGAAGTATCTCATGGTTTCTTTTTTTGTAGTGACTTCTTCATTTTTCACTAAATGGGGGTAAATTTCCTGGAATTAATACGGGTGCGGCACCCTATTTGATAAAATTTTCTTAAGACCTTGAGACTTTGACCCTTTAAATAGTCCGATCATTGAGAGGTGCTCTTAACGAACAACCGGCATCAAACTTAATGTTTTGATCATAAGAAGAAAAGAGATTTTTTTAATGGCAATGCAATTCTTCAATCAGCCTGAGAAATGAATTTGATTCTGAGAAGTTAGGAGTAGGAAATACATCAATTGAAACGACTAATCGCCTCCATAGATTACTCGGAAGGGTCAGGTAATGCTCAACAAAAGTATACCCGATGTGATCTTAAGAGAGGCGGATGCTGCGCTACTAAAGCAGTCTGAAACTCTTTGTTTACTTGGATAGCTTTGGAACCACTTTTTGAAAAGACACTTCCGATAGTTGTGTGCAGTAATTGTCGCATTTTACACATTTATGTCAACTTTGTATATTGAGAAGTCTAGGAGCACATTTAGGAGGTGGGCCAGGTTAGTGTTCATTATCTCACTTATTAAGCGGACAGGCTTGACCTAGCTATGCGCTAGTTTGACTCCGCTCCGGTCCCACCAGGCTCTTAATCCACTTTTGTTATGGAGATATTTTTGCCTAAATAAGGAAAAATAACTTGTTTCTGGCACCAACACATATGCTTAAGCAACAGAGAAAACGTTGGTAAATAGGTGAGGAGCAGATGAGATTAATCAAGACCGACATTATCTCGTCACCGGCGAGTAATAACGAAAGCTCATCAAGCTAGGTAAAAACTTCTAAATTTCACAGAAACCATCCACATTGGTTGAAATTTCGGTGAAATTAACTTTATCTATAGCTCTATACTAGAGAAGGCCTCAAAAGTTTCCTTACGCTCACTACTTTTAAGAAAGAGGTTGACATCCGCCGAAATGCCTAGCGATTGAAATGCCCATGTTGCGTTGGTAATCTTATGTCTGCTCATCGACAATGAATTGTGGGAATACACTAAACTTCGTTAAAAGTCAACCTTGAAATATCAAGAGGTTTTTTGAAACGACTGATGTGACGCTAAATCTTTGCCTTATTTTTTGGTTGCTGTTTACTCCAATTAAAGAACAAACCCAATTCACTGTTTTTTTCTTAGAAGTTTGGAAGGACAATGTTAGAGATGCTGTGCACTACACATATCATATCCAGTGGTTCAACCCAGCCCCATGCCAACGAGGACCGCTATCGCCCTGACAATGGTATACTGGTAAACGGTGGTAAACGTGACTAGCGAAAAAGCTCTCGACTCACAAATGGCTCTGAAACCCTTTGGTGAAGCTCTAGGAAGGCCTACGAAGGATTACAGTGTAATTTTAGAAAGCATCAATAGCATTCAATGCTATTCGTAATGAAGACAAAGTCTTCGAGTTCCAATCGAACCTACAACCAGATCTTAAGACCTTGGAAATTGGCGAAACAACGAGCCGAATAATATTGGGATCTAGGCAATATGTTAATGGAGTTTTCATGAGCAGATATAGGATTCCTTTTTTCCCCGTCTTGAGACCATAAAATTTAATTCGACAAGGCACATTCAGATGATATTTTTAACCAGTATCATTGTGCTGTTGATTACAGGTTATTGGTTAGCTAAACTGGGAGTGACTCATTTATTTCCAACTAGCTAGAAAGGTTAGCAGGTGAAAATTATCTCGGATAAACAGTGGCTATAGTCTTCAAATGTTTTCTTTACTAGTTAACGGTATCACCTATGGTCATCTCAAACATATTTCTTCTCTGCTTTCTTTTCCCCTCACCTGCAACAGCAATAATATAACTCCTTAGTACAGTACCTTTCATTGATAAACTTAGAAGAGTTTGACAAACAACTTTTATTTGACTGAAGTTTCGACGTCTTTGGCTTCATCAGAGCACATGGTGCTAGTCGTTTGTCCACATTTGCTCATCTACTCGAAGTGGCATCTTCATCTTCATCTTCTCGTGGTGGCGTCTTCATTGAGTCGGATCTTCTTCAGTTGGCATTGCCCAATTAAGGTAATCTCAGCCGGCAATGCTCCTTCATAAAGAACGACAGTCGTTGATAATAGTGATTACTCGGTGATAACGACTTTTAGACTACTAGACGCAATAGCCTTTCATAGATGTGCTTGCTGAGTTGTTCATTAAGTTTGTCTCGTTTGTTAAAGTGGTTTCAGTAAGTTTCTAGGCAACTAATTGGTCTTCGGATCGCTGACAATGGGTTGAGAATTGAGAATGGGCGTCGCTGATTTCCATAGGAATTGTGGTGAAACACAGGCTTCTCAAAACACTAATGTTTTCTATTCAAACGAGTAACGATAGTATTGACTGTACAATAGACTAAAATAAAGACAAATCCCTCGTGGACACAAATGGTGGCCACAGGGAAAACAGTGGGTTTGGCTGCAAAGCTCCAAGGAAGTCTTTTTAAGAGAAAAACTACAAAAACTGCAAGATTGCAAATAAATTCGGTGAACGTCGACACCATTGGCTACAGGTAGTGAGAAAAGTATAATTATTGGGAAAGCAAGTTATGAATTTCGTGCAGTCAAAGAATTTCATACATTTCATTGCTTGCTCCTCCCAACTGCCACTGTTTAGTAACGGCTTATTTTTGGTTTCTGATCGTCATAGACGGCCTAAAGTGATTTTCTTTCAAACACTGACTTTCTATTAACTTCAGGATTGATAAATATGTCGCTGTTCCCTTGATGAGCATGCATCAGGTTGTTCTTATGTAATCATTATTCGCAACAGCCGACTATTCGAGCGACTTCGTCTTCTTCAGAGCCTAAAAAGGTCAAACTAACCTCAACTCAGTTAACTAAACACCTCTACAAGCTCAACATAAAACCATGGTACTAGATTTCTGAAATAAGAGCTTATTTACACAGCCACAGCTTTCGACGAGTCTTTAACTGAGTATTCCACGTGGATGCCAATCGTATAGAGGTCAAAGAAATCTGTAATGAAGACTGTCACCTAAAAATTTGCCTGAGATGATGTGGTGTGAGATCTCGCTTGATGATAAGGTATTCCTCGTTGCTGTTCGTTTCCCGGATTCCTGAAATTTATCTTGAATGCTTCGAGAGTTTTGCGTGCTCTTTTAGATTCCTGTGTGAGGAAGGTGATTTCTACTTAGAAATCTTCCCCGTTTATTGTCTATTTCCTGTGCTTGTGCGAAGAAGAGTATTAGTGGATTCTTTAGGCTAACTTCAAGTTTAGCGACTTGGTGCTCTTTTACAAGAACGCACAGTGGTCTGTTTGTTGCTCATTCGAGTTTTTATTTTTTGTCGCAAAATCGAGGTAGAGAGGGAAAAGGACAGACCTAGGCTGACCTCTCAAGTAAAACTCTCGTCTTTGGATGAATCGACAAAAAGTTGTTCGGTCATAAACATATAAAGGGCGGTGTGTATTCTGTACAAGTATGGGCAACGCCCAGAATGGCTGATATGAGCTCTGCACAGCTCATTTCCTTTATGATGACTCATTCTGGCATAAAAACCGTTTTCCTATATTTCTTGTAATCAACAGATAGCTTTTCGAAAACAGATGTAGTGGGCGTAAGCAAGGTAAAGCTTTATTCTGTATTTGGAGAGGTACGCGAGATCTTTCCTTCAACGAATTAATTGTTCAGTGTATTCTAACATAAAAAATATTGAAAAATACTGTGCATCAACGGCAAAGTTCTTCGAAATTCTAACAGAAATGTGTTTATACGACGGAATACAGTGAAACGTATCCACAGAACGATCACCTGTACCACCTATAGTCCCGTTGATCGTCGAGTGACTCCAGCGGGGCGCCAGTAAATCCTCCATTTTTCCCTATCGCGTGCAAGAGTAGCCCAGTGGGTTCTCCTCGCTTTAAAGACTCGTCGAGCATCATATCTTTCTTCTAGGCTTTTCGTGAAGAACTCTGACCATCGGGTCGGTGCTCTTCCTGCAGTACGTTTGACATCCCGAGGAATCCAGTCACTAACAGCTTTTGTCCATCAGTTATCATTCATACGCATTACTTGTCCAGCCCACCTTATCTTCGACTGTATGGCGTATAGAACAGCATCTTTGATTTTTGATAGTTGACGCAGGTCGGAGATTCGGATCCAATCCCTTACTTGTTTGAAACGGGATACTCCTATCATCGTCCTTTCGACTGCGCGTTCGATAACGCTGAGTGATCTTTCATCCTGCATACGTAGCGACCAGGTTTCTGGCGCATACGTTAGGGCAGGAAGAAGCGTTGAGTCGAAAAGGTGGGCAAGCAGTAGGGTGTTATTTGTTCTCTTCACTACATCCTCGATGCTCTTGAAAGCTCCCCAAGCCGCTCGTTTCCTTCTGCTCAGCTCTGGAGCTAAGTCGTTCATCATACTGATTTCCCGACCTAGATAGACATAACTGGAGCATTCGGAGATATTTGTTCCGTTGAGCGTGAATGGGGCAAACGAAACCAATCCGTTCTTCATGAACACCGTTTTATTTAGACTTAGTCGAAGACCAATCTTTCCACACGCTTTATCAAAGTCCGCAAACATACGTTCCGCTTGGCTAATGTCTGGTGTTATAAGAACGATATCATCAGCAAAGCGAGGGTGATTTAACGGCCGACCATCGATTTTCATTCCCATGTCATCCCATTTCAATGTTCGCATGACGTTCTGGAGGGTGGCTGTAAATAATTTTGGCGAGATTGTATCGCCCTGCCTAACTCCTCTTTTGATGTCAACGTTGACGTTAATATCGTTGTAGAATGGTGAAATCAACAAACACGGTCTTGCTGGTCTTCCACTGAGTAGGGACCTTGCATTCAGACAGATAACGTGTGAAAAGCCGAGCCAGTGTGTTTATGAGGGCTGGCGGAAGGTTCTTCAGATGTTCTGATCTTATCCTGTCTGGACCTGGTGCTGTTCGATTTTTCACCGACGAAATGGCATGTCGGATTTCGAAAGGGAGGACGGTGGAACAACATATCCATCCTCTTTTATTTCATAAGACGGGAGATGGACGTGGCTATCGAAGAGATCTGAGTCGTGGATGATTTTCTCCATTGCCTTTCTGGACGCCGTTATTGTTCCGTCTGGGCGTCGGAGTGCAATCGTCTTGGTCTTGTAATTGGCGAAGCTTCGGCGGGCTTTGCCAATGCCTTTCCCAGCCTCAGCAGCTTCGACCATTACTGCTGCTCTTCTCTCTTTAAGATCTTCTTTTATCGCCTGTCTGTATTGTTTCGCAAGCTCGGACGTTAGATCGCGGTTGCCTACAGCTCGTGCGAATCCACGCTGGTGTATTAGCTCGAGAGTTTCTGGAGACAGACGTCTCTTGGTGTCCTCGAACTCTCAGCTTTCATGGCGCTAACGTGAAGATGTTCAATTAGCCGATCGTATTCCTCGTCGATGTTGTCAACAACGGCATCTTCCCAACAGCCGACTAATGAGTTGAATAAGTCCCAGTTTGTGGTGGTTCTGAGACTTTGGTTTTTGAATTTAGCGGCTTTTTCTCCTTTTCTCATGAAATAAAATCTTGCACCAAGGAGGCAGTGTTTTGATCCCGTGTAGAATTTTGGGACAACAGCGACATCGGTATAGCAAAACTTTCTATTTACTATGATGTGGTCTATTTCGTTATGGTACTCTCCATTGGGAGATTTCCACGTCCATCGTTGACGGTGAGGCTTCTGGAATTGCGAGTTACCATGGATGGTCTTGGTCGCCATGATAAACTCAGAGAGCCGCTCACCCTGTTCGTTCCATTCTAATCCGTGCGTCCCAATGTGACGTTCCTCAGACGATCTTCTTGGTCCGATCTTGGCATTGAAATCTCCAATGATGACCTTGATGAATGCATGGTCTTCTCTGTAGAACCTCTCCAAGTCCATGAGAACGCTTCGACTTTTCCTTCGTCATAGTTTGATGTCGGCGCGTAAACGACGAAGATTGTCAAAGCCGGTGTTGATCCACATCTTTTTAATAGTAAACGTCCGATTCGGGTTGTAAGCTGTTCGAATGAATCGATGTTCATGGACAAACTCGTATTGACGAGAACGCCGACACCGCCTACTCCTCTAATGTTGGATGTTCCGAGGAACAGTTCTTCTCCAGAGTTATAGACGGCGTTGAATTGGTGGCGTCGTCTCGTCTCGGCTAGGCCGATGACGTCGTACTTTATCATTCTTGCTTGCATGAGCTTTCTTCTTTCGAGGACTCGGATGCAAGTGTACGTGCATTGTAGGTACAGATCGTCACCATAGCTCTTGATCCGGGCAGCTTCCATTGGCCCTGAGATTTTAGCAGCCTCTCCGTACTCGTCCTACCCAACGCTGTAAAATTGGGAGCTCTTTCGGGGTCAGGGGAATGAGGATCGTTTCTTTTACTGTGTTTAGCATATTTGATACCCATGTATAGCTTGCTGGGCTCTCAACGTGGGAGCTGGTTATACTCACGGGTAGCTTGCCAGGCTCTCCCAAAGTGGACACGGAGCTTATTTGTTGGAGGCGACTCCTAACCGCCTCTCATATACTTCCCTGTCACTTGATTGCAGGCTTTTGGCCGAATCGACTCGTGGAATACAATCCGCATAACCGAGAACACACCCACATACGCATGCATTAATACGCCTAGCAAATACAGAAAGTATGTGCCAAATCGGTGCAGCAGAAACAGGGATTCCATCCCCTGGATCCACCTGCGTCTCAGGCAAGCAAAGGTCGCCTTTGGTCCGCGATTGAGCCCCTATCCGCCACCTGGGGACTCGCCACGTAGCCTCGCGTCTAACCGGCTCGAGATCCCTCATGTGAGGGAGATCAGTGGCCCACAGAACGATAGACCAAAATTTCCTCTGTAATAATATTATATTCTTAAGTCTTAAGGTTCTCTATGAATAGTTGGACGGCTCATCCTCATTGGTTGATCCTGGTATTGGTTTACTCCTAGCTGGGCTTCCTGGTGGAAACGTCGGATTCCTTCTCAGCTTGGGAGACCCTACCGGAGAATGAATCCTCATGCTGTACATAGCTGTTTGGCACCGAGGAACACCTCTCAGCCATGATGAGGCAGTAAACCTTTGAGAAGTAGTTCTGCCAACTGTCGTTTGTTCCCAAAAAACCACCAATTCCGTAAAGGTAGGAAATTGGGGATCGTCCCAACAAGCAGGAGGAATGCTAAGAGCGTGCGGGCGTTATGTATTAAATGATATGAGCTAACTTTTACTACTCATAGCCGTTACTTTTGTTAAAATTATTTTCTCAAGGACAACTCACTTCTCGATTTCACATAAAGAGCCGTAAAGGAATTGAGATTAATGCATTTGGTGCAACAATAATAGTCGCTTCCAACTTGAAGCCATTATATTTCAGCTCATATCGAAAGGTTATTAAATGAAATAAAACTATTACGCTCCACAGACCTTTGCCAACAAAACTCAAGTCTTAGTATCTTGCCAAGATAAAATTAGGATTAGTGCTAGATCACGAAACATATCTACCTTTCAACTTTTTTTTGGATCTATAACTCGTATATGGAACATGAAAAGGAGTTGAGCAAGTGTGGGTTTCCTTTTCCACTTTTTTAATAGAAATGTTGCAGGAGGGTGTTTTGTTACTTTCATTAACAAGAAATGTCATTTTTGCGAGGCACTAGGAATCTTAGTTGCTTCCAACTAAAACGTGTTAGATCACTTGTCACCTGTGGTCCTGTTGATCGTCGTGCCACTCCAGCGGGCCCCAGTGAGCCTCTCAATTCACCTTCTCGCGTCTAGGGTTTTCGTGAAGATCTCTGATATGGGGTTGATCGTCTTCCTACTGAACGTTTGGCATCCCTATGAACCCGGTCACTAACGACTCTCGTCGTGTGCCGGTTGGCATTAATACGTGTTACGCGTCTCGTCCACCTCATCGTTGACAGTTTGGCGTATAGAACGACGCTTTTGATTTTTGATCGCTGACATTGTTCTGAGCTTCGGAACTCTTCTCACGTTTGCGTGACAGGAATAATCCTAGCATCGTTCTTTCAAATGTATGCCTTATAACACTGAATGAGCCTTCAACCTGCCTAAGAAGCGACCAGGTTTTTGACGCATGTATTAAGGCAGGAAGATTCGTGGAGTCGAAAAGGTGGGCGCAGAGTGAGGCTGCACCCTTGATGATTTTGAAAGCTCCCCATGACGCTCCATTTTTCTTGTTCGACTCTGAAGCTAATTCGTTCATCGTGCTAATTTTTCAATCTATATAGGTGTAGCCGGAAAATTCGGATGTATTCGTTGGATGTATGGAGAACGGAAACCAATTCATTGCTCTTGTTACTTTGCAAATATAACTGGAACGGTATATTTTTGACTGAACCTTCGAATAAGTGAAAATGTTAGTTTTTTTGAAACGTATCTGTTGGAGGAAGTTGTCCATAGTGTTGTGTTGCACTATTAAACATGAAGAAAACTCTTCGTGCGTTAGAACCTCATTTTTATGGTCGCAAAAATTGTCCTCTAGCAATTAAGCTTTATTCAGTTATCAGAAGAGACATTCGTATTCATCTCTTTTTCTGAAGTGCGATTATTCTAAAATTTGTTTCGGTTTGTTCAGCTTGAGATATTTCTATCCACTGCCATTTAGATTACCGACAGAATGCAAGAACAGCTGGAAAACACAGTTGCTCTGACATGCTGTGCCACGGTGAGATTTATGGTTATCTTCGTCTTTCGTTCATTTTTCCCCGATTTTTCTTGGTAAAGTTGAAATTCTTCCGTATCGTTCTAGAATCCATCAAACACTTTTTGCTTAGAAAAGTTCGAATCACTTAAGAAGACACAAGAGATTGTATATTTTCAATGTTATAAGAGTTGTGTTGGAATTTCTTAAGCATCTACTGTGTAAAAACCATTTCATCACAACATTTCTATTCCGTTGTCGTATTGTAACATATATTTATTTACATGATCTTATAAAGTGATCTTCTTCAGCTGATGCGAGGTTGTTATAGGTCTTCGTTGTCGTTGTCGTTGTTGTCGGTGTTGTCGGTCGATGGCTGACGTTTCGGCGATTTCACCTTCCTCGCAGCCTGGACGTATTTTATATAAGAATACTTTAATTATTTGGTGGAAAAAGGCTAAAGTATTAATGAAGATCAAACTTTTAAACAGACGTCATATTGAACAGGAAGGCTACTCACCGTGATGTTACGAGTGAGGCTCGCCCACGCATTGTTCACATGGGGTCGCGAGCGTGACACACTCAATGGTCAAAATATCATTTTGAAATAGGGCGCCAGGTCACGTGTGATAGTGAGGCATTCGTCTTTCAGGTTCATCTTTGGGTTTTTGAAATTTATCCAAAACGCCTCAAGAGTTTTGCGCGTTGATGTTTTCGATTCTGCGCTGGGATCCGCACAGTCACTTAAAAATCATCGCCGTTGTGCTTTTGTGCCCTATGCGTACCTAGAGGAGTGTTTTGATGTGTTTTAACTTTCCCATCTAGATGTTCTTTTAGGCGGACACAAAGTGGTCTACCCGTTTCCCCAATGTATTCCTCATCGCATGCGTTACATGAGATCAAGTGTATTACACCTGAACTCATGCAAACCCAGTCTCTCCCGTTAGGACAGATCATACAGTTTTCCGAGCTGCAAAGACGATCATAGAGACGGTTGCGAACTAAATGACGGCATAAAGTATTGGGTGGGATGCCAATAATCGCTACATAATTTTCAACACCACTTTTACCAATACCTTAATCATCTCTTAACGGCGTAACTTACTTAATTTGATATGATGGGTACCTTGAAAGGAATCTTAATTACGTCCGAAGCATTATTTTGGGAAACTACCCTATGTTTTTGGCTAGTCCGAGTGGCTTCTACTTCATAGCCGCTGGAAATGGCTATTTTTCGTGCCAGGTTTTGCGATTCCTTCCTTTCCTTTTCTCCTGTGCACATAATTTTAGTCGTATGGTACATGTTTTTGAAAAGTGCTTTCTTCATGTATGAAGGATGAGAGGAAAAGTAGTGAGCTACTTGGTTTTTACTATTTGGTTTAGGGTACCATTTTGTTACCTAGGCACTTTCTGAGAGCTTTATTTGGATGTTTAAGAGTGGAAACTAGTCGGTCTGATTTTTTCGTGTAAATTTTATATACTTTGACTGTTCATTTAACAATTCAGAGTGCTCATTCATTCTTCTGTGTAACTTTATATTTATATGGTCTTATAAACTTCTTTAGCTGATGCGAGGTTGGTATAGGTCTTCGTTGTCGTTGTCGTTGTTGTTGATGCTGTCGCTGGTCGATGGCTGACGTTTCGGCGATTTCGCCTTCCTCGGAGCCTGGACGTATTTCATACTAGAATACTTTAATTTGTCGGTGGAAAACGGCTAAAGTATTAATGAAGATCAAAATTTTTAAATGGATTAATATTAAAGGATTAGATAGGTTAAGATTAAATAGGTTAGGTGCTACGGTCAAATATAGGTCTACACCGTATTAGTACCATTTTGTTATATAGCCACTTTCTGAGAGCTTTATTTGGATGTTTAAGAATGGAAGCCAGTTCTCGCTTGGTTTTTCCAGTGTAAAATTAATATACTCGGAATGTCGGATTAATAATTCAAAGCACTCATCCATCTCTTCTTGTGTGGAACAGACGATGAAGTAGCCGTCTACGTATCGACAGTAGAGCAAGGGTCAGCGACCGAGTACTGGAGTTTCCACCTTAGACATGGAAGCAATGGCAACGCTTGGTGTTAAACGCTGTACCAAGGTCAATCCTTTAAATTGTAGAAAATATTTTTCAGACCATCTGAAGATTGAATAGCTATGACACTGTTTTAAGAAAGTCATTAGTTGTTCAATCGACAAGCCGTACACTTTTATTTTCCTTTCGTGTTCTGCGAGCAACTCGAGAATGCATTGCATTGTGGAGTCAGTCATTGGACACGTTGGTATAAAGTGAAGCAACATCGAATGACTCCATTACATGCGAGCTGTTTCGTTGCGCGCACCGTAGGTGGTCTAGAAATATTTTGGTGTTAGGTAAATGGGTTGGAACGAATTTTAGCAATTGAGTCAGGATAAGGCTTAGGAACCAAGTTATTCTATCCGTTGGCCCGCCTATGCAACTAATAATAGGTCTAATTTTAAATTATGGTGGGTTCGTTGACGTATTGTCATCAGTTAAAGTAAGCTTATGTGTTTCAATAAGCAAAAGACAGGGCAAATTGGGTATTTGTTTTTAAGTCGACAAATAACCGAAAGCTCTAAACCCGCTGCCAGTGGTGTATTGACTCACTCTTGATTTTTTTCGGTATTGATTTCTGTATTCCTCTTCAGAGAATGTTCGATAGAGAGAAACATCACTGAGATACTTCCCTATTATTTTAATATCCAGATGACTAGGAATAACCACAAATTCTCCAACTTTATTACTAACGGAAAGTCTAACAGATTTTCTATTAAAGAGCTCACTAACCTGGTGCGTACCAAATTTTTATTGGTGTTTGAAGTTGGGGCTTACTTTTAGCCATTTCCAATGGCTACGAAGACACTCGGGTTAGACAAAACGTGAGGTAGTTTCCCCAAAATAATGCTTCGGACGTAAGTAAGATTCCTTTTAAGCAGCCCATCAGCTTCCTTCACATCAAATGAAGTAAGTTACGCAGTTAAGAGATGCTTAAGCAAAAGCGGTCTTGGAAATTATGTAACGATTATTGATGCCTCACCCAATGCTCTATGCCGTCATTTAGTTCGCAACCGTCTCTATGATCGTCTGTGCAGCTCGGAAAACTGTATGATCTGTCCTAACGGGAGAGACTGGGTTTGCATGAGTTCAGGTGTAATACACTTGATCTCATGTAACGCATGCGATGAGGAATACATTGGGGAAACGGGTAGACCACTTTGTGTCCGCCTAAAAGAACATCTAGATGGGAAAGTTAAAACACATCAAAACACTCCTCTAGGTACGCATAGGGCACAAAAGCACAACGGCGATGATTTTTAAGTGACTGTGCGGATCCCAGCGCAGAATCGAAAACATCAACGCGCAAAACTCTTGAGGCGTTTTGGATAAATTTCAAAAACCCAAAGATGAACCTGAAAGACGAATGCCTCACTATCACACGTGACCTGGCGCCCTATTTCAAAATGATATTTTGACCATTGAGTGTGTCACGCTCGCGACCCCATGTGAACAATGCGTGGGCGAGCCTCACTCGTAACATCACGGTGAGTAGCCTTCCTGTTCAATATGACGTCTGTTTAAAAGTTTGATCTTCATTAATACTTTAGCCTTTTTCCACCAAATAATTAAAGTATTCTTATATAAAATACGTCCAGGCTGCGAGGAAGGTGAAATCGCCGAAACGTCAGCCATCGACCGACAACACCGACAACAACGACAACGACAACGAAGACCTATAACAACCTCGCATCAGCTGAAGAAGATCACTTTATAAGATCATGTAAATAAATATATCAGCTATCTATGCCAATGTTTATAGAAATTCGGTTTTTTGACAAATTATAACACTTCTTTTTGTTGACTTTTTATTCGGCAAAACTCCGGACAGCTGGTGTCTGCGGTAGGGAACGAATGCGCTATTATCCTATCCGGAGAGTAACGCGTTCACCACCACACCATGCATGTCCTTCGTTTCTCCCGTCTCTCAGTTAATTCTTTCGGTCACTGCCATCAGCGATTGCTGATAGCACTTCATTTTGTTTCCTGAAAAAATTGCCCTGAATGCTTCAGGCTTTTATTTCTATTTCTTAGGTCTCACTTATAGTAAGATGAGCTGTAGAACGGAAAGAGCTATGTAATAGAAAGTTTTTACCACGTTAATTGGCTAATTTTATTATATTATGCTTGCTGGTGAACACGAAAATCTGGGTAATGATCGTAAGCCTGTCAAACAACGCTGTCAAAACCGATACGTCATCGCGAACTTCGCATGCAAGGCGGTGAAAGAACGAAACAGAAACTCGATTGTGGATAGGCTACCAACATTCTTTTGATTCGACCTGATAAAAAGAAGGAAACTTTCAGTTAGGAATGATCGGGATTCTGATAAACGGCATTTGTGCTGTTCTCATGTTGCAAATCAAGACGTTCAAAACCGCATTCGGGTATCTCACGGTTTTTCACTCAACGGCCAACGCTCTCCTCGTCTCCTCTTATTTGTTCTGGGTGGCGCCACTCATTTTGTGGTCCGTTTATTTTTACTTTATTTTGATTTTTACAATAAATCTATACACTTTTTTTGTCACGAAGATTTTATGATCACTTTTCGAATTCAGCGTTTTCCCTAGTTCCAGAGTCGTTTAAGGTTTGGAACCGTTGTCCGTGATAACTCAAAAAGGTAGTACATCTTGTAATAATACCCAGGATCGGCTTTCTATTAACCACGGCATTGAATTATGAATACGTCGTTTTCTCTCTTAGCAATCGTGAAGTTTTTAAACAGCATAGGTTTACTTCCATACAATAACACACATACAACACAATCGTAGCTGACGTTTCGGCAGAATCGCCTTCTTCAGAGCCGCTTTTTTCATCTGGCTTCCACCGAGGAAGAACAGTCGTTCAGAGTCGCATATGGCCATACATTTCCTTAGCTCCTCGAAAACAGTCATTGTTCGTAGCAGTTTGACAATTCTACCCAGAAACTCAGGTAAAACTAATGCCAGAAATCACAGTTGACTTGGTATTAAACTGTTGCATGGCGACAAATTTCCCTCTGATCCATGAGGACGGTGACTGCCTGGTGTGGGGGCGACCTGAGGAAGCCTTCACCTGTTTCACCTGTAGGCCCGTTGATCGTCGAGTGACCCGAACGTGCGCCGGTAAATCTTCCAATTTCCTTTGTCACGTGCAGGAGTAACCCAGTGGATTCTGCTTGCTCTAGAAACTCTTCGAGCATTATAGCTCTCTTCTAGGCTATTCGTGAAGAACTTTAACCATCGGGTCGCTCGTCTTCCTGCAGTACGTTTGACATCCCGAGGAATCCAGTCACTAACAGCTCTTGTCCATCGGTTATCATTCATATGCATTACGTGTCCGGTTCACCTTATCTTCGACTGTTTGGCGTATAGAACGGTATCTTTGATTTTTGATCGCTGACGTAGGTCTGAGCTTCGGATCCCGTCCCTTACTTGTGTGAAACGGGATACTCCTAGCATCGTCTTTTCGAATGCGCGTTCAGTAACGTTGGGTGATCTTTCATCCTGCTTACGCAGCGACCAGGTTTCCGGCGCATACGTGAGTCGAAAAAGGGGGCGCGGAGTGAGATGTCCTTTGTTCTCCTCACTACATCCTCGATGCTCTTGAAAGCTGTCTAAGCGGTACGTTTTCTTCTGCTCAACTCTGCTGCTAAGTCGTTCATCATGTTCATTTTCCGGCTTAAATAGACATAACTGGAACATTCGGAAACATCCGTTCTGTTGAACCTGAATGGAACATTATAGCTTTACGGCTTTGTAGCCAATCCGTTCCTCATGAACACCGTTTGTGAGATTTAGCTGAAGACCAATCTTTCCACAATCTTTGTCATATTCGGCTAGCATTCGCTCCGTTTGGCCAATGTTTGATGTCATAAGGATGATGCCATCAGCTAAGCGTAGATGGTGTAACTGCTGGCCATCGATTTTCACTTCCATACTATTCTATTCCAATGTTCGCATAACGTTTTCGCGGGTGGCTGTAAATAATTTTGGCGCGATGGTATCGCCCTGCCTTACACCTCTTCCGGCGTCAATGTTAATATCGTTGTAGAATGGTGATATCTTGATTGTAAAGTTTTTATACAGCTCACAAAGAATCTTTATACTGAGTAGAGGCTCCTTAACAGTTAAGTTCTTCCATGACTGCTTCTGTCTCATCTGAGTCAAATGCCTTCTTTAAATCGATATAAGTGAAACCGAGCGGTCTTTTGTACTCTCGCGATACTTCAGTAGGTTTCGTTACCGTTTGGATGTGGTCCATCCCATTAAATTGTTTTCGAAACCCTGCTTGGTCACATGGTTGCCCTTCATCCAGTGTTCCGTCAATCCTGTTTAGGGTTACCCGAGTGAAATGTTTGTAGGCAACAGACAGCAAGCAGAGTGGGCGATATTGGGAGAATTGGAACATGAGTTAGGCAAAACCTTTTATTTACTATGATGTGGTCTATTTCTATATGGTGCTCTCCATTGGGAGACTCTCACGTCCAGCGTTGTGAGTGGGGCTTCTGGAATTGCGAATTACCATGGATGGTCTTGGTCGTCATGATAAACTCAGAAAGCGGCTCACCCTGTTCGTTCCATTCTAATTTATGGGTCCCGTGACGTAACGTTCTTCAGACCTTCTTCTCGGTCCAATCTTGGCGTTGAAATCTTCGATGCTGATCTCGAAGAATGTACGGTTTTTTCTGTAGAGCTTCTCCAAGTCCATATAGAACGCTTCGACTTCTTTTTTTTTTCACAGTTTGATGTCAGTGCGTAAACAACGATGATTGCCATAGCTGGTATTGATCCACATCGGGTTGTAAGTTGTTTCAATGAAACTATGTTCATGAACAAACTCGTGTTGACGCGAAGACCGATGCCGCCGGATCCCCTGCTGTCGCATATTCCTAGGATCAATTCTTCTCTGGTGTCATAGAGGTCGTTCAATGGGTGGCTTAATTTCTTATCATTCTTGCTTGCATGATCAAGTCTTTTATGGAAGATCTGGGTGTAAGAGTACGTGCACTGTAAGTACAGATTCGCACCTTAGTGCTTTGCGATCCAGGTAGCTTACACTGGCTCTGAGATTTTAGCAGCCTCTACGTACTCGTACTACAAAACGCTGCAAAATTGGAGCTTTTTCGGGGTCAGGAGAATGAGCTCCGTTGTTTTCACTGTGTTTAGCATTTTGATATTCACGTATAGCTTGCTGGGCTTTGAATGGGGTATGTGGAGGCAGGGCATACTCACGGGTAGCTTGACAGTCTCTTCCAGAGTGTACATGGAGCTTATTTGTTGGAGGCGACTCGTAACCGCTTCCCATATAGTACCTGTCACTTGATTGCAGGCTTTTGGGCTAATTGACTCGTAGAATACAATCCGCATAAGCGGAAAAGCATCCACACAAGCAGGCATGAATACGTCTAGCAAATAGAGAAATTATGTGCCAAATCGGGGCAGCAGAAATAGAGAGTCCATCCCCTGGATCCACCAGCGTCTCATGGAAACATACGGTCGCTTTTGGTCCGCGATTAACGCCCTATCCGCCACCTGGGGACGCGCCACATTGCCTCGCAACCTGCCCATTTGAGATCCCTCATATTAGGGACCTCCATTGTATGAGGGGCCTCTGTGGAAGGCTTAGGCTAGAGTAATGTGGAGCTACAAGGAGCCGCAATAGCTAAACTATCAAGCATCCGGAATGTGGTGACTATGCTGGAGCCCTCACAGAGAGCAAATGCAGGTCATCTAATTGTCTAAGTGTTTCAAACAGCTTGTCGTATTGTCATACATAACTGCGGATGTGACATAAGCGTATTCGTCTTCTGTCTCCTGCGCACCAAGCTCACGAAGTTTTCCATTACTCCGGTGTCGAAAAAATTCCTGCCAGGCTTGTTTGAGAGGATAGAAGCATTGACCCGATACATCGGTAGAACACCGCAAGACATTCTATAGGCCAGATATGCATTCATTCACGTCTGGCGATGCTTGATGAAGTCGAATGGATGGCCCATCCCTCAGCGATTGATCAACGCCAAAAACTTCTTCTTTATTTTTGAAATTAATCACCTGTATTTCAGGGATCTTCACGATTTGTTTACTGTTAATCGGACGGTCGGACAAATCACAATCGTCGCTCAAGCAGCCTCGTATTTTTCCATACTGCTTCTCTCAGCGAATCGCTTTATCTGCATATTTAAACCCATATTGTACTCCACTGTGTTTAAAACTCGGAATACTCTCCTCTACATAAGCGTGGTGGCGGTGGTATCTATGGCATATGGCTGCGTATATTTTCAGGGTAGGTTTCGTCTAATAGTATTAGTAGTTAGTTTATAATTTCCACTGCATCCATATGCATGCTACCAATTACTCACTTCTGCAAAAATAAGAAAGATTTCATTGCCAAAAAATAGAATGACCATGGACACACAACCTCTTGCGATTTTTGGGCTACCAAAAAAGAACAAACTGGCCACTTCTTGTCATCGCTGGACATTGCGCTCCTTTGAGATGGTGCTTGTGATGTCAGAACATCATACCCTTATTAATTCGGATTTGTACCGGTTAACACAAAGTTCGCAATAGATACAAACACTGTCATAGCAGTTTTTGTTGTTTTTTTTTTGACGTTTTGAGGACAGAAAACACCGGTTGATTGGCCTCACGTCGTAGTACCTGATAAAGTTGGAAATTTGAAAGAATAGAATGGATAAGTTTGACAAACCGTCATTGTTTCCTCAGAAATCGTCATCTGAAATGTGACGAATCTTGAACTCGTAGCAAACAGCGTGGAAAGAATTGTGAACATGTTTAAAGAAGAAAAAAACACACATTTCCTCTTAGAGCTGGTAGTAATTACATCCCGCATCAGTAATCAACGTGCACATTTGAGAAATGGAATGTGTGGGAAGCTGGGCTGAGATATACGAGTAATGAAGCATGCAGAGCTATTTCTGCAGGCGTATGGACGTGGACACGCAAACTGTGGACAGCAGGTGTCTGTGGTGGGGAACGAAAACGCTATTCTCCTTTCCGGAGAGTAACGCGTTCATCACCACAACATGCGGGTCTTTCGTTTCACTTGTCTCTCAGCTAGTTCTATCCATCTCTGCCATCAGCAGTCGCCCGATGCGAAGAGAAGGACCCGCATGGTGTGGTGGTGAGCGCGTTACTTCCCGGAAACGACAATAGCGTTAGTTCCCCACCTCGGACACCTGCAGTCTGGAGTTTTGCAAATATTTCTGCATCATCGAAGTTACATTTTCAATGTTTATAACTGATAGGATTTTTTGGAGTTTCAAAAATGGTTTTTTCGTCTTTTTAAGTTATTTCAATTCTAAACTTTGAGGCGGGGATAGTACAGTGATTAATAATGGCACAGATACGAAAGCAAGGGCGCTAGTTTGATCGCGGCAGCAACGCTCTCCTTCAGTCCACGTGAGAACGTCTTAGTCCTGCTATCTGCAGGGTTGAGAGAAGAACTGACTCGACAAGCATGCTGCGACATTCATAAAGAAGACGTCATCCTCGAGTGGCAGCTGAAACAACACGCTAAATGTTCGGCGAACAGTGTCAACGATGAATGTGAGGAAAGCGAATCAAATGCAACAAGTGCTGGGATCTGCACAATAGATGTGACGTCGGCTCTTGTAAAATTAAACGAATTCTAAACTTTGAACGCTAAATAATAGTTCTAAAAGTTTATGTTTTTTATCACTAATTAAATAAAGCAAAGTCTTTTCCGTATCCCGATCATGTTTTCAACTCTTCAATTCTTCTAACTATCAGAATCAGCGGTTCGAAATGAGCCAGCTTCTTCTTCTGTGAGCTAAAAAATCCTTAATGTATTAAAGTGGCCTAGGAAAACTGTAAATAAATATAAATACATCCTCTGAGCATATCGCCGAGTGAAAAAGCTGAGTATTCGATTTTCTTGCTTATTTGATTGCGTTGATGTTACGAACCGGATGTCCGGAAGCTCGAAATATAATGTGTGAAAATGGATTTCGGCCCACTTAAATACTTAACGAAATCAGCGACAATTCAAGTGTGCAGAGAGTCGTCGTTCAGTGTAAAGTTTGGAGGTTGGCCGTGATTTGCTGTTTTCTAGAGTCATGCTACTTCGTGTTCGACAGAAGCACCTTGGAGTTCACATTTAGCTCGACCTCATGTGGGCAATTTCTTTCTGGCTACATCGATTTCTGGATGAGCATCGTATTATTAGCTGTCGCCTTTTGCCTTGACGTCGTTACACTAGTGAAACTACGATTAGTGAGTCACCTTTACACAGAAATTTTTTCAACGGCTATACCTTAAATGGGTTGGAGATTTTATTTGAAATGATACAACATGCAACATCAATTTTAATTTTATTGACAGACACGACGGCGAAAAAAAGAGCATGTGAACGACGGTCGTGAAGCATTCAATAAGAAGAATTTACGCTTTTTGATCCAGGTATGACTAAAATTTTAACAGAATCTTAGGCAATTCGAATGATATCCTTCTTTTTTGAACTGACACAGGGTTGTTAACACGCCCGAAAAAGAGGTAGTTGTCGCAACGTTAAAATCAAAATAAGTATTAACATCTCGATTATAGCTAAAAAAAAAAGGTGAGAGTTGAAATGCTAAGGAAGTCTTTCATCTTTTTCACTCATTTATTCCCTACTATTGCACTTATCGGTATATTGAACTTGTTACAAATCGGCTATGTATATAACCCATAAGCTTCATCACTTGTCTGTTTATTACCTGTAAGCACTGTCCTAGACAGAGAAAGGATTATCCGGTTTTCTTTGTTCAGCAATACTTAAAAAGTTGGCAGCATCATGACTCGATGAATCTCGTTGCATGAAAAACTTTATAAACAAAGCTAAAAATTTAGCAAAAGCGGAAGTCATTGGAGATCGAGACTAAGCTTTAATATAAAAGGGATAAAAGCTTTCGGTGTTGGTCACTCTTTGAGGGTGCGTCATGCATTCGACTTCATTAAGCATCATTAGAGGTAATCGAATTCAAACCTGGTCTATACAATGACTTGCAGTAGCCAATCAATGTATCGAGTAAGTGTTGCTACCCTCGCATATAAGTATAGTGCCAGTTTGCCGATCTTTGAGGGATTGAGGACTTAGAACCATGGGCAAGAGATAGAACCAAAAGCTACGTATGTGTTTAGCGCCCTTTGACTCATTGCACTATTCGTCCCACATAGTATACACATATTCTGTATTTCAAAAAAGTGTAACTAAAATAATAAATTTGTAATAATACTGGAAGTTAGAGGGTATTCTGCAGAGATATCAAATGATCTCTATGCAGCGTTTTCTGAACGAGATACGAGGAGTCTACCGCGTGTTTTACAAGCATTTTTCTTTACTTCATTTATTCATATTTATTTTTTTTTGTTCTTCATAAAAATTAGGAAAATTCTTTTTTTTCAGACATTTTGTACATCGTTACTCTTCACGTCAACTATTATCTGTTTCCATACAATATCACCACAATTTACGAAGAGATTAGCTCGATTTTTTGCAACCACGTTTATTTGGGGAGTGAATCACGCTGGAGCAGGGTGCGTTTCCTGGTTTGTAAAACGGAAAATATCTCATTCTTGCTGTCAACAATTGAGACAGCAGACATTTGAAAAGTTATCCTTGAAAACATTAAAGCTTTCTCATAAAGGTTATGACTCTTATAAACTAGAATTCCTCGTAATATCGAAGTACGTTCTTGGTAAGCATCTTCGATTTCCAGTAGGTTTCAAAATACTGAAGTCTTCCGCCATTAAAAAAGTGAGGTGAATAGAAGAAAAACTGGCACGTAAGCGAGTACAAACTTCATAATGTTTTCTTCCTCTTTAAGCTATTGAAGGTTGGTAACATTTTTGCTTGATGAGTAGTCGTTCTGTTCATTACCTGCCTGTAGTATTGTTGAAACTCCATAGTGATTAGTGTCAACATCATATTGGGACGGCCTGCTGATATAAGAATACCAAGCAGTGAAGAAGATTCGATCGGACTAGCTGGTTGTTTTGCCTGTGCCACGCTGGGTTTTTTCGGTCAGCAGTTGCAATCCAGAGACCTAAAACTCGGGTAATGTAACATTCGTACATAGTTATTACGTTAATGCAACAATTGCAACCTAACAATACAAACCGTACAATTGACACAACATTTGTAGGAGTAATAAATAGGCACAACGTGGACACTGGTGGTTCGGGTTGCTTATGAGTGAAGAGGTCATCATATGAATTCTAGTATATGGGATGGATGTGAGAAAAGGACTTGTTAACTTAAACAGCATTGCTGTGAACTGAACGAGCTAACCGGGGAGCGGTTCATGTTCATTTTCTGGTGGACGCAGTCGGGCTGGAGTGGATGGAGAGACCGTTTGCCACTAAGAGGTGCTGGAAACATTTCTCAATCATTGAAATCTGATAAGACGATATTTAAAGCATAGGACTGCAACCGCTGATATTCATATGAAATAACAGTCTACGAAATGTTAAACATAAGGTTATCAGATCGCCATAGGTAATACCACTCGAAATGTTTTACGTAGAGAACATTCGAATGTTGATGACCTATGTTCACTATATAATAATAGGTCGTGTATGTTCACAACGGCAACCGAAATCATAAAGGGTCAGTTTTCAATATTTTTTAGATTGTGCTATATCGCATTGTAAGACCCTTTCTAAACTGACTAGAGGCACTTCGAAGATACGGGACACGAGTTGTCGGCCGTATTGAGCTGAAATTTCGAGGGCGCAGTTTGTGCAGACCTTGCGAACGCTGACGGTCGCCAAGTTCACTCTCCAAATTCATGCACCGGAATGATATGGTGGTATTAGCAAGCCAGAAAATTGAAAGAAAGCAAGGAGATCCATTCCTGTAATGTCTTTATGGCTATTTCTCAATTCATTCAAGCGGAACGATCTTTATGAAGAACATTCGTGCTTAGTTAGCACTTGATAAGTTCATGCGAAAACTTTTAGGTAAAAGTTTTATCAGTAAATTTCTTTATTACCGCACATTCTGTCTTTTTGTCATCTTTGCATTGATCGAAGTGATCAATTTCAGAGTGATTATTGTCGCGTTTAACCGCAACATGCGATGCAACATTCATCGACCGTTCTGGCCACAGATCCCAACTGCTTCAGTCTTTTTAATAAATCGACAAAATAAAATATAAGCCAGTTTTGCTTAGTATAGTTGATGTCACATAACTTTAATATATCGGAAAAGAATATACTTTCCAAATGTATTGTTTTCATATGGAATAAAAATAATTTCCTAAACTCTTACTAAATCGGGCGCACGAAGCTTAATTACTGAACTGAAAAAAGTGCTATGAAGTCAGCCATTTTAAAGTCCTTTTATTTCTTTTGAAGTAACGGTGCAATAAAAGGTGTTGTGTAACTTAGTCATCCTGTACCACCAACATCACTTCGGATGACTCGTTTTAGGTACACAGCCAGCCTCAAATTTCTATTTGCTTTTCATAAAAAAGTTCACTATCGGTTGTCCGTTGCACACTTCACATCAAGCTAGAATTCACTCTCTACCAGCTCGTGGCAGTTGAAATTGTTAAGGCGTATTACGTCGCTGGTTCAACAGGTGTTCCACATCTTAGTGTGTTTCTTCATCTAGGTTTTTTGATACACGGTGGAATTTTCGATTGCGTCCTAGAAGGGATTACGCCATCGACAGTGTGTTCGGTAACGCTGGTGGCATATCCACTGTTAATGATGTATTCCTATCTCTAAAGAAATGTTACCTTATCAATAATTGTTTGCCACCACTTATTCCTTTTCTTTTCTTTGCTATACAACCAGTCCTACTTTTCTTGAGTTTAAAACCAAGCCGTCATTTATGTTAACTTTTTAATTCAGAAATACATTGTAAAACAATTCGCTGTTCTCTTGAGGTGCACAGACGAGGTCATCACTATATTCTTTTAATGAAGGCGAAATCCGCCGAGATGTCAGCTTGTTTCTGAATAAAGAATAAAACGACACCTTGCGTTTGTTCAACAAGAATATAAAGAGTTACTATATTCTTTATTTACAAAAGCTGACGCTTCGGCGGATTTCGCTTTCTTTGGAACCTGGAAAGGTCACGTTTACTTTAATCTCGCCAGCCAATCACCACCATAACTCGAACGAAAATATCGCAGAACCTTGCTCTAAATCCCATTGAAAACAAAGAAAGTTTCTTAGCACCCTCACCTTTTCGTTAGTCTTCCTATCTTTGTCCTGGCCTTCTTTTTATGGAGGCGAAACGTCAGCCTTTCTGAACAAAGAGTAAAGCAGCAACCTTGTGTACTTATCAAGAGAACAACGAACTATTGATCATTGCCGAGGTTAACAGAATGCTGGTATTGGGGTTGGGAATTAAACTGGTAAATATTTATGGCGTTGTCCACTTTCGCATTTATGTGATTACGTATCTGTTCCGAGTTTTGAGCAAATTTCTCAAACATTCTACCGAATAGAGTTGACGAGGTTTCACCTTATCCAAACTGTCTTTCTAAGAAAAAGATGAGATCTGTGAAAAATAGAAATTCTGGTAGAATTCTTTATGTTTTTCTTGAACAAACAGGAGCGTTTATTTTACTTTTTAATGGCATGACGCTGACGTTCCAGAGGATTTCGCCTTCCACAGAGCCTGGAAAGTTTAAGTTTACTGCAATCTAACCAGCTAATCACCTGCATAACCAAAAAGAAAAGATGCTAACATTAGCGTTCTAAAATTTTGACAGGCTCATTTAGCGAAAGGTGAAACTCGTGGAAATGTCACCGTCACAGTCATAAAGAGCGAAATAACACATCGTATTTGCCCAATAAAAACCAAGATTTACCTAGTCGAAGAATGCCTGTATAGGCCAATTTTGGTCTCTGCGTAGTGAGTAGAAATTTCAGAAGTGCCCAAGACTTTAACGAGTTCTTCCATTTCAAGTAATCTTGGAGCGCTTTCCGGCCTGCTATTGCAGCGGTCTTGGTGTACTTGCCCGATTTCGCAGTATTAGGACAGGATCTACTGTGGAGGACCATTGTCTCTGTCTATTGTTCTGCACCATGGTCTATTCTCATAACTGCACTTCGTTCAATTCGCTGTTAGTCCTGTGATGGATTACTCTGGTGAAGGACTTGTAGATAAAAAACAGTGATTGTATGGACAGAATTTGTCAGTGTTTAGATCTTATTTTCTTTGCAAACACAAGGTAGAACCATCTTCTTTTGCCTAACAAGGTGGCACTTAAAATTAATGTGCTATTCGGGGCTTAAAGATTTATTAACGTACTCTCATGGCCTTAGGGGCGCGTGTGAAGCAGTGGCTGGAGGCGCCACTGCGGCACACACACGTGGAATCGATCCCAGCACCCATGTGATCACGAAGCCTTCCATTCCTCCGGGGTCGGCAAATTGGTAGCAGACTTGTCTGGGAGGATAGCAGCACTGGCTCGATACATCGATGGGCCACCGTGAGTCATTTTAAAGGTCAGATATGCACTCAATCACCTCCAGTGATACTTAATGAATGAAGCATCCCTCAGGGAATAATCAACGTTGAGAGCCTTACCCTTTTTTATCCATATGAACATGGTCTTTGATGAAATCAACATAACCCACATCTTCGTGATTATAACTCTTATGAGAATGCGATCCGAAGCTCCGACCTGCGTCAACGACAACGGACGATGCTAGGAGTATCCCGTTTCACACAAGTAAGGGATGGAATCCGAAGCTCCGACCTACGTCAGCGGTCGAAAATCAAAGATGTCGTTCTATACGCCAAACAGTCGAAGATGAGGTCGGCCGGACACGTAACGCGTATGAATGACAACCGATGGACAAGAGCCGTTAGTGACTGGATTGCTAGGGATGTTAAACGCACTGTAAGAAGACCACAAACTCGATGCTCACATTTCTTAACGAAAAACCTAGAAGAAAGATATGATGCTCAACGAGTTCCTAGAGCGAGCAAAACCCACTGGGCTACTTGTGCACGCGGCGGGGAAAGATGGAAGATTTACTGGCGCCCGCTCGAGTCACTCGACAATCAATAGGACTACACGTGATACAGGTATACCTCGCAATAGGCATAGGATCGACATTCACGCCCTAGGCCCGTAAACCTTCCATCCATCCCTGGTTGATGCCTACGCCACCCCACATCAGAAATTGATCCAAAGATACGGGGCCAGGTCGCGTATATAACCTCTGGGCATTCCTCCCTGCTATTCATTGCAGGATTTTTGGCATTTGTCCAAAAAGCCTCAAGGAGTTTGCGCGCTGGTGTCTTTGTCCTCCTGTGCGAGGATATTGGCGCAGTTATCAACCATATGCGACTATAATCAGCTGTTCTAACCTTCCTCATTGGAAGTCATGTAAAAAAGCGGTGATTTTTTCGACAAGCTGTTGATCATGTAATTGCCATAGAGTTGTTCGTCTTTTGGTAAGTGTTATTGAAGTGTTTGGCGTAATAAACTGTATATCAGTATACCCTTCCAGGCTCTGAAGAAAGCGATACTGCCGAAACGTCAGCTACTGTTGTGTTGTATTGTATTGCGTGTTTTTCTATGGAAATAAATGTATGCTGTATAACAACCTCGCGATTGCTGAACAAGAAAACAAAATATAAATAAATAAATATGTATATGTTTAACACGAAGGAGGAATTAAACAAAAAGGAGAACAACATGGATCGCATTCGGACTTTTCAAAGAAGTTACCGACTAACTCGCGTGGCCACATTTTTGATTCACCTTTTTTCTCAGCGCTCTGTTATGCGCGGGATACTTGAGCTGACACTTCAGCCATGTTAAGAGTACCACACACTACGCACAGAATTCTTGAGCGATGTCTCCTGAAACACAACCGGCACACGGGATATCTCATATGACTGATCGGTTTGCGACACTTTAATCCTCGAAAGAATACTCGAATCCTCGAAATCCATTTTGGTATCTACAAGTGATAAAGCGAAACATTTGGATATCGTCGAAAACCGCAATTCTACAACTGACTAAAGTTGTTCATGAGCTCGAATATATGGCTTCCTACTACTCATGTGTTAGGGGGACGAGTAAATGGTGCTCCGTTTTTCTTGTTCTTGATCTATGCATATTTTACTTCATGCGTAGTTTAGGTACATATAGCTGTTTTTAGCGCGTTAGCGCAGACCTATCTGCTAAATTCATTTAAGATCTTTAGCGAGTATCACTTCTTTTAAATCTCACTCCGTTGATCGTCCAGTAGCTCAGCGAGAGCCAGTAAATTTCCCGAATCACTCTTCCATTTTTCCCTGTCGCGTGCAGAAGTAGCCCAGTGGGTTTTGCTCGCACGAAAGACTCGTTGAACATCATATCTTTGTTCTAGGGTTTTCACAAAAAAACTCTGACCATTGGGTCGGTGATCTGCGTTAGTAGGAGTACGTGTGAGCACTTGCGGAAATTATCAATGAGCGACTTCAGAATACAGGATTCATTATCTTGCCTTTTAGATGGTAAAATTTTTTCGTCCTTTTTTAGAAGAGGCAATATGATGCCTTACAAGTCGTTTTTATTTAATCGGTTTCTGCAGGGATCTACGGGACAGTCAAGGAAATGGAGGCGCTCAACAAGATGTCATCAGAAGCTAGTAACTTCTGACGGTTTCAAATATGTTGCAAAGCGAACAAGGCAAGTATACATTCTGCACTGCTTCGAACAAACTCTAAATCATAAAGAGTAGTTTGCGTAAAAATCACTGACGGGTTAACATAACCACGTTTTTTTCATCATGGTCTTTATACCCAGCCATTGCTTTCCAGTCGCAACACTTCATCATGGCACTTAAATAAGAAATTGTGATATATTAAGCTTTATAAGGCAGGTAATGCTAGTATTTTGATAATTCCTGATAATTTTCCATTATATGAAGTACTTAAGTAGTTGGCTTACTCGTAGAAGAGACATTGCTCTTTTGTTCTGTAGGAGTCAATAACCGCCACTTAATTTTCAAGACCATGATCCAAAGATACGGGGCCAGGTCGCGTATATAACCTCTGGGCATTCCTCCCTGCTATTCATTGCAGGATTTTTGGCATTTGTCCAAAAAGCCTCAAGGAGTTTGCGCGCTGGTGTCTTTGTCCTCCTGTGCGAGGATATTGGCGCAGTTATCAACCATATGCGACTATAATCAGCTGTTCTAACCTTCCTCATTGGAAGTCATGTAAAAAAGCGGTGATTTTTTCGACAAGCTGTTGATCATGTAATTGCCATAGAATAATACAATACAGCAGTAGCGGCAATATCGCCTTCTTCAGAGCCTGGAAGGGTATACTGGTATACAATTTTGTTGTGTTGTATTGTATTGCGTGTTTTTCTATGGAAATAAATGTATGCTGTATAACAACCTCGCGATTGCTGAACAAGAAAACAAAATATAAATAAATAAATATGTATATGTTTAACACGAAGGAGGAATTAAACAAAAAGGAGAACAACATGGATCGCATTCGGACTTTTCAAAGAAGTTACCGACTAACTCGCGTGGCCACATTTTTGATTCACCTTTTTTCTCAGCGCTCTGTTATGCGCGGGATACTTGAGCTGACACTTCAGCCATGTTAAGAGTACCACACACTACGCACAGAATTCTTGAGCGATGTCTCCTGAAACACAACCGGCACACGGGATATCTCATATGACTGATCGGTTTGCGACACTTTAATCCTCGAAAGAATACTCGAATCCTCGAAATCCATTTTGGTATCTACAAGTGATAAAGCGAAACATTTGGATATCGTCGAAAACCGCAATTCTACAACTGACTAAAGTTGTTCATGAGCTCGAATATATGGCTTCCTACTACTCATGTGTTAGGGGGACGAGTAAATGGTGCTCCGTTTTTCTTGTTCTTGATCTATGCATATTTTACTTCATGCGTAGTTTAGGTACATATAGCTGTTTTTAGCGCGTTAGCGCAGACCTATCTGCTAAATTCATTTAAGATCTTTAGCGAGTATCACTTCTTTTAAATCTCACTCCGTTGATCGTCCAGTAGCTCAGCGAGAGCCAGTAAATTTCCCGAATCACTCTTCCATTTTTCCCTGTCGCGTGCAGAAGTAGCCCAGTGGGTTTTGCTCGCACGAAAGACTCGTTGAACATCATATCTTTGTTCTAGGGTTTTCACAAAAAAACTCTGACCATTGGGTCGGTGATCTGCGTTAGTAGGAGTACGTGTGAGCACTTGCGGAAATTATCAATGAGCGACTTCAGAATACAGGATTCATTATCTTGCCTTTTAGATGGTAAAATTTTTTCGTCCTTTTTTAGAAGAGGCAATATGATGCCTTACAAGTCGTTTTTATTTAATCGGTTTCTGCAGGGATCTACGGGACAGTCAAGGAAATGGAGGCGCTCAACAAGATGTCATCAGAAGCTAGTAACTTCTGACGGTTTCAAATATGTTGCAAAGCGAACAAGGCAAGTATACATTCTGCACTGCTTCGAACAAACTCTAAATCATAAAGAGTAGTTTGCGTAAAAATCACTGACGGGTTAACATAACCACGTTTTTTTCATCATGGTCTTTATACCCAGCCATTGCTTTCCAGTCGCAACACTTCATCATGGCACTTAAATAAGAAATTGTGATATATTAAGCTTTATAAGGCAGGTAATGCTAGTATTTTGATAATTCCTGATAATTTTCCATTATATGAAGTACTTAAGTAGTTGGCTTACTCGTAGAAGAGACATTGCTCTTTTGTTCTGTAGGAGTCAATAACCGCCACTTAATTTTCAAGACCACTTTTTCTTAAGCACCTCTTAATGGCGCAACTTATTCCGCATGATATGAACGACAGTTAAAAAATGGTCTTGCTTAAGTTCGGAACGTTATTTTGGGGAGCAATTCTACCTTTTGTCTGATTCCTAGTGGTTTCCGCTTCGTAGCCATTCGAAATGGCTATTTTTTGTGCCAGGTTTAGTGAATCCTTCTTTCCTCTTCTCCTGTGCACACAATTCCAGCCGCTCGGTACATGTATTTGATGAGTGTTTCTTCCATGAGAGGAGACTCTGGTGTTAGGTAAATGGGTCGAAATAAACATTAGCAACTGGGTCAGGATAAGGTTCAGGAACCTTTATCACCTGTATCATCTGTAGTCCCATTGATCGTCGAGTGACTCGAGCGGGCGCCAGTAAATCCTCCACTTTTTCTTGTCACGTGCAAGAGTAGCCCAGTGGGTTCTGCTCGCTTTAGGAACTCCTCGAGCGTCATATCTTATTCTTTCTAGGCTCTTCGTGAAGAACTCTGACCATTGAGTCGGTGGTCTTTCTGCAGCATGTTTGACATCCCGAGCAATCCAGTCACTAACAGCTCTTGGCCATCGGCTATCATTCATACGCATTACGTGTCCAGCCCACCTTATTTTCAAATGTTTGGCGTATATAACGGCATCTTTGATTTTTGATCGTTGACGCAGGTCGGATTTTCGGATTCCACCCCTTACTTGTGTGAAACGGGATACTCCTAAATCAATAGGACTACACGTGATACAGGTATACCTCGCAATAGGCATAGGATCGACATTCACGCCCTAGGCCCGTAAACCTTCCATCCATCCGGGTAAACAAATTGGCACCAGACTTGTCTAGGAGGCTAGCATCACTGGCTGGATACATCGGTAGGCCACCGCGAGTTATCGTAAATGGCCAGATGTGAGCTCGATAACCTCTAACGGTGCTTAATGAAGTCGAATGCATGGCGCATCCCTCGAGGGTTGATCAACGCCGAGAGCTTCATCTTTTTTTTTACTCCTATAGCCTGTAAATGTGCTGCAGCCAGGACTGCTTCCAGACGTGGGCAGAGCTAAATCTTTATATAAACTATATTTTTATAATATGTGTATTTTTCCTATGTATTGTTGGTGTTTGTAGCTGTAGCTCTCATTTCTTTAAAATTGAAATGAAATTGAATCTTTGATGAATATTCCATGTTTTCATTGACTTTTACTGAGTGCCGCTTGATATTTCTTCGAGCACCGATGTCAACAATTCTGTGCTAAGTGATGTTATTTCGTTCGAGGTGCGCCCCATTGCATTCGACTCTGCGCGACCACGGAGGCTCACATGGGAAGCCGAACCAACTGTGGACGATCGACTCGGTTTATTTAAGCTCTGCAGGAGGAGGCAAAAAAGCCGAAGCATTAGCCGAATACAGTTCTTTTCTCATCAACCTTGTGGACTCTGATTTGTTTACCATTATTATGCCACTATATTATTCATTGTTGCAATATTACTATAAATTACACCACATTGTGTGCTATTACACTGAAGGAAATCTAAATTGGTAAATCTGTAAGCTCATTGGGAACCACTGTATGGGCCAGATATGCACTTAATAACGTCTGTGATATCATCACATTCCATATAGACATTGATCAACGTCGAATATTTTATTCCCTATGAATTGGTTTTTGTTAATGCTGTTATTCACATGCTAAGGTCAGTTCAGGTAATAAGAAACAAAGTGAATAACTTACAAACTCTGTAATACTTCTCTGTAAAGTTTGATGTGATAAAACCCCCAGAAATCTTTGACAGCAACGATATCACTTTTACACAGGGAACCACTAATGATCGTATCAAGTATATATAATGTTGGTTTCGAAAGCTTCATGATGATGATGAGACGTCGTAGGGAAGAATCTTATATGATCGATCCCATGTGTGTTGCAGAGCGGCTCCGACCACTGCGCCACACGTGCGAGTGTGCCTACATGGATGCTTAAATGGCCCGCCCTCCCTGGATATGAGGGCTACGGCATAATTTCCATTTTTTTTCGGAGTTTTGTAGGTTTAGCTACTGTGGTTCTCTGCAGTCCCGCGTTCAGCCTAGCCAAAATTTGGCCTAGGTCGTTAGGAATACAAACAGTCGCCGCCCTTGGTATCAGTGGAAGATTTCCCGTCATGCGACCACTATGACACCAAGGCGGTGGTGGGTCCTTGCATTGGTTTACTTTTAGCTGGAGTCCTGATGGAAACGCCAGACTCTTTATTAGCTTGGGAGACCCCTCTGGAAGAATGGATCCCCCTGTTCTACATCGCAGCTCGACACCCAAGAACACCTCCCAGCCACGATGAGACAGTAGAACGATGGAACAAAGTATTTTAAAAGAAGCAAAATACTGTAGACAGTATATGGCGAGGAACTCCTCGAGCGTCATATCTTATTCTTTCTAGGCTCTTCGTGAAGAACTCTGACCATTGAGTCGGTGGTCTTTCTGCAGCATGTTTGACATCCCGAGCAATCCAGTCACTAACAGCTCTTGGCCATCGGCTATCATTCATACGCATTACGTGTCCAGCCCACCTTATTTTCAAATGTTTGGCGTATATAACGGCATCTTTGATTTTTGATCGTTGACGCAGGGCGGAGTTTCGGATTCCATCCCTTACTTGTGTGAAACGGGTTACTCCTGGCATCGTCTTTTCGACTGCGCGTTTGATAACGCTGAGTGATCTTTCATCCTGCTTACGCAGCTACTGGTTTTTTAAGGCATACGTTAAGGCAGGGAGTACCATTCAGTCAAAAAGTTGGGCACTTAGTCAGGTGTTTTTTGTTCTCTTCACTACATCTTCGATGCTCTCGAAAGCTCACCAAGCCGCTCGTTTCCTTCTGCTCAGCTCTGGAGCTAAGTCGTTCATCATATTGATTTCCCGACCTAGATAGACATAACTGGAGCATTCAGAGGTATTCGTTCCGTTGAGCGTGGATGGAGCAAACGAAACCAATCCGTTCTTCATGAACATCGTTTTCTTGAGATTTAGTTGAAGACCAATCCTTCCACACGCTTTATCAAAGTCCGCAAGCATACGTTACGCTTGGATAATGTCTGGTGTTATAAGGACGATATCAACAGCAAAGCGAAGTTGATGTAACTGCCGACCATCAATTTTCATTCCCATATTATCCCATTTCAATATTCGCATGACATTCTGGAGGGTGCTGGTAAATAATTTTGGCAAGGTGGTATCGCCTTGCCTAACTCCTCTTTTGACGTCGACGTTAATATCGTTGTAGAATGGTGAAATTTTGCTTGTGAAATTTTTGTACAGCTCACGAAGAATCTTCACTTACTGAGTAGGGACTCCTTGACTACTAAGGGCTTCCATGACTGCCACTATCTCAATTGAATCAAAGGCCTTCTGTAAGTCGATGAAAGTGAGACAAAGCGATCTTTTGAACTTTCGCGATACCTCAATGAGCCTTGTTATTGTGTAAATGTGGTCCATCGTACTAAATCCTTTTCGGAACCCTGTTTGCTCACATGGCTGGCCGTCGTCCAGTGTTCTGTCAATCCTGTTTAAGATGACTCGAGTGAAAAGTTTGTAGACGACGGACAACAAGCAGATTGGGCGACAGTTGCCTATATGGTGTAGATCGCCCTTCGTGAACAACAACACGGTCTTGCTGGTCTTTCACTGAGTAAGGACCTTGCGTTCAGACAGATAACGTGTGAAGAGCTGAGCCAGTGTGTTTTTGAGGGCTGGCGGAAGGTTCTTCAGATGTGATGATCTTATCTTGTCAGGACCTGGTTCTGTTCGATTTTTCACCGACGAAATCGCATGTCGGATTGCAGAAGGAAGAGCCGGTGGCACAACATATTCATCCACCTTTATTTTATATGACAGAAGGTGAACGTGGCTATCGAAGAGATCTGAGTAGTAATCGTGGATGATTTTCTCCATTGACTTTCTGGACGCCGTTATTGTTCCGTCTGGGCGTCGGAGTGCAATCATCTTGGTCTTGTAATTGGCGAAGCTTCGGCGGGCTTTGCGAACGCTTTTCCCAGCCTCTGCAACTTCGACCATTACTGCTGCTCCTCTCTCTTTAAGATCTTCTTTTATCGCCTGTCTGCATTATTTCCCAAGCTCGGACGTTAGTTTGCGGTTGCCTGCAGCAGCTCGTGCGAGTCCACGCTGGCGTATTAGCTCGAGAGTTTCTGGAGACAGACGTCTCTTGGTGGCCTTCGAATTATCAGCTTTCATAGAACTAACGTGAAGATGTTGAATGAGCCGATCATATTCCTCGTCGATGTTGTCGACAACGGCATCTTCCCAACAGCCGACTAATGGGTTGAATAAGTATCAGTTTGTGGTGGTTCCAGGACTTCCGTTTTTGAATTTAGCTTCATTTTCTCCTTTCTGCTAGGAATGAAATCTTTCACGAATGAGAGGTTGGTCTGATCTCGTGTAGAATTTTGAGGCAATAGCGGCGTCGGTTAGGCAAAACTTCCTATTTTTTTAGGAACCACGCTGTTGTATCCATTGGTCCGCCTATACAGCTGATGATAGGTCTAACTTTAAATGATGATGGGTTTATAAATGTAATATCATCAGTTAAAATAAGCGCACGTGTTTTACTACGCAAGTGAAGGACACGGCAAATTAGATGATTACTTTTTAGCTGGGAAATAATTGAAGGTTCTAAACCCGCCCCCTTCGCCGTATTGACCCAGTCCCTCTTCAATTTTCGGTATTGACTTCTATATTCCTTTTCAGAAAATGGTCAGTGGAGAGAGACATTGTTGGGGTGTTTCTCCGCTATTTTCACATCCAACCGACCAAGAAAAACCAAAAATTCTCCACCTTTCTCATTAATAGCTTGACGATTAGATTTTGAATCCAATAACTCTTTAACCTGGCGCATACCGCGTTTTTATACGTGTGTAAGGTTGGAGCTTAATTTTCCTTGTTGGTAGTGATGAGAATTTAGTCCGAGAATGTAAATACGCCTTACGTCCAAGTGTAGATGAATAAATGAATGGATATGAAAGATGCTTTGTCATTTGCACAACACAAGAGGAAATGGGCAAGCGTTTTGACTTATTGATTGAACAGTCAGAGTATATTAAGTACAATAAAAGAAAACGAAATCTTGTCTCAACATCAAGTATGCAGCTTACCAGAGATTTGTCAACAGATGCGGAGCATCGAAATAAATTTACTACGCACTTCGTTGCGGCGCACACAAAATGAAATGTAATAGAGTCATTCGATGTTGCTTCACTTTATAGCAACGTGTCGAATGACTGACTCCACAATGCAATGCATTCTCAAGTTGCTCGCAGAACACGAAAGGAAAATAAAAGTGTACGGCTTGTCGATTGAACAACTAATGACTTTCTTGCCTTTCTGACCCGACACGAAGGCGAAGCCGCCACATCGAGACGAATAAGAAGCGTGGACCATCGACTCGGATCATCGGCTCTGATGAAGACGAAGACGTCGAAACATTAGCCGATAATAAACATTGTTATCGTGTAAGCTCATCAAAGAAAGAATACATATTGATTAAGCACACCGAGGTTCAAGAAAAGTCGGTTTCAAAAAATTGCTTGGTTTATAAATCTAATCCTTATCCAGTTGCTTAAACACATACCATGTAAAGGCCACAGCGCAAGAACACGAAAAGTAAGAAACCGCAAACTTGGATAATTAAACCTTTATATACATTGATATAACAACAATAACATAACTATAACGATATAAATTTTAACACGTGAATTATGCAAGTTAAAGTGATAAACGGTCATGGTTGTGAAGTGATATGAATAACGAGAATAACGAAGCATTGGAATATTATGACAACAATGATGCAACGATAACCGTGATGATGTAACGGCCACAGCGCAAGAATACGAAGAGTTGTAAGAAACCTGTGAGCAATGCATACATTGAGCTTATGTTAACCCATACAACGCGATTACATGAGGACGAACGATAACAATGTATTCGTAATGTGAGAGTTAAGAATTTCGCTTAATATAATTACACACAAAGCAATTTGATTCAGCAAGAAAGACGGTATTGAGCGGGATGGATCAATGATGGACTTGGCAACGCCAATCTCCGAGGCCTCGTCGGGGCAAGATGGCACTGCTAGTGGGCGCGGCTACGTGCAAGCGAGCGGCGTTCCCATTGGCCGGGACGGGATATGGACGCAGCGCATGCACGCGGCGCTGTGGTGGCGCGATCTCCATCGATCCATCGAACGTATTGGTTAGGTAGATAGAGATGTTATCGTGTAAGCTCATCAAAGAAAGAATACATATTGATTAAGCACACCGAGGTTCAAGAAAAGTCGGTTTCAAAAAATTGCTTGGTTTATAAATCTAATCCTTATCCAGTTGCTTAAACACATACCATGTAAAGGCCACAGCGCAAGAACACGAAAAGTAAGAAACCGCAAACTTGGATAATTAAACCTTTATATACATTGATATAACAACAATAACATAACTATAACGATATAAATTTTAACACGTGAATTATGCAAGTTAAAGTGATAAACGGTCATGGTTGTGAAGTGATATGAATAACGAGAATAACGAAGCATTGGAATATTATGACAACAATGATGCAACGATAACCGTGATGATGTAACGGCCACAGCGCAAGAATACGAAGAGTTGTAAGAAACCTGTGAGCAATGCATACATTGAGCTTATGTTAACCCATACAACGCGATTACATGAGGACGAACGATAACAATGTATTCGTAATGTGAGAGTTAAGAATTTCGCTTAATATAATTACACACAAAGCAATTTGATTCAGCAAGAAAGACGGTATTGAGCGGGATGGATCAATGATGGACTTGGCAACGCCAATCTCCGAGGCCTCGTCGGGGCAAGATGGCACTGCTAGTGGGCGCGGCTACGTGCAAGCGAGCGGCGTTCCCATTGGCCGGGACGGGATATGGACGCAGCGCATGCACGCGGCGCTGTGGTGGCGCGATCTCCATCGATCCATCGAACGTATTGGTTAGGTAGATAGAGATTTCTCTATATGATAGAGGAATTCTCTATATACCAGCCCATCTCACGAACATCCAAATGTTCCTGGATCGTCTGCGTAACGCGCAACCTAACGACGCGTACGTGATGGAGTCCTTCGACGTCACCGCCCTCTATACAAATGTGTCGAATGACTCCGCTATGCAAGCCATTCGCGAGCTCCTTATACTACATGAAGGAGCAATAACCATGTATGGCTTCTCGGTTGAGCAGTTGATGACACTCTTAAAGGAGTGCCTAAACTGCTCAATCTTCAGATGGTCCGGGAAACATTACGCGCAAATAAGAGGATTAGCAATGGGACAGCGACTGGCACCAACCCTTGCCGTTGCCTTCATGTCTAAAGTGGAAGCACCGGCCACTTCGGGCCATTACTCTACTGCAGGTATATAGATGACTGTTTTGGCATCTGCTCCACACAAGAGGAGATGGACAAATGTTTCCAGCTATTGAACAAGCAGTCAGAGTACATAAAATTCACCCCGTGAGAAACCGAAAGAAAACTGGCTTCCATTCCTAAACGTTCAAGTCAATCTATGCGAAAATTACAAAATGGCATCGAAAGCCAAGCAGTAAGAATATACTGGTTCATTACCTCTCCTCTCATCACTCACACACTTAACACTTAGGGCGCTTATAAGAAATGTGTTTCGAGCCGCCGCCAACGTGTGCACAGGTAGAGAGCAAAGGGAAGAATCCTCGAAACTGGCGCAACGTATCCGTATAAAGAAACACCTAGATGACAAACGAAAAGTAAGGAAAAGTACCCCACTAGGCACGCATAGGATACAAAAGCATAGCGGAAGCGATTTTGAAGTTAAAGTCAATATCCTCGCGCAAGAAACTAAGACACTAACGCGCAAACTTTTAGAGGATTTTTGGGTAAATGCCAAAAAACTGGTAATGAATAGCAGGGAGGAATGCCCAGAGGTTATACGCGACCTGGCCCCGTAACTTTGGATCAATTTCTGATGTGGGGTGGCGTAGTCATCAACCATATGCGACTATAATCAGCTGCTCTAACCTTCCTCATTGGAAGTCATGTAAAAAAGCGGTGAGTTTTTCGAGAAGCTGTTGACTATGTAATTGCCATGAAGTTTTTCGTCTTACTGTAAGTGTTATTGAAGTGTTTGGCCTAATAAATTGTACATCAGTATACTCTTCCGGGCTCTGAAGAAGGCGATACTGCCGAAACGTCAGCTACTGTTCTGTTGTATTGTATTGTGCGTTTTTCTATGGAAGTAAATGTATGCTGTATAAAAACCTCGCGATTGCTGAACAAGAAAACTACGCATTCATATTCCATTGCCGAGGTTAACAGAAAATCGAGCCTGGGAACTGGCGCGACAAATAGCCATTTCAAATGGTTACGAAACTAGCTGCTCGGCATAGGCATAGAGTGAAAACTACGCCCCAAAACGATAATTCTAGTGAAAACAAGGCTTCGTTCCTCTTGCCCTTTATTTCTATCGAAATAAGTGCAGTCATAAAACGTTGCTTAATAATGGCCGGTCTAGAGAATTCCGTAAGGATGATAGAAATACCTCCGGACACTCTACGACGCCAGCTAGTTCGCAACCGCCTATATGACCGTCTATGTTTAACGAAAAACTGCACAATTTGTCCTAACGGTAGAGACGGTGATTGCATGACCTCGGGTACAGTCTACCTGATCTCATGTAAAGCATGCGGGGACGAATACGTTGGCGAAACGGGTAGACCGCTCTGCGTCCGCGTAAAAGAACACCTCGTCGGTAAATCTAAATTAAAACCAAACACTCCACTAGGCGCGCATAGGATGCAGGAACATAACGAAGAAGATTTCGAAGTAGGAGTCACTATCCTCACGCTTGAATTAAAAACATCAGCGCGTAAAACTCTTAAAGCGTTTTGGATCAATTCCAAACATCCAAAAATGAACCCGCAAGGAGGAGTGTCTTGTCATCACGCGTGACCTGGCGCCATACCTCAGGCAAATCCAATAACCTGACACAGGCACAGTCCTCGCCCATGTAGTACTCTGTGCGGCTGCTATACACAAACTAACTTTACAAGAAATAAGCGGTAAGCCGAAACGTCAGCTATTGTATTCCAATTGTACATTAGTTTAACATCGTAGTCACTACGCCACGCTTCCCACCAGCCCACTATATCCTCATCATCACCCTGATCCTCGTCCACGTGTCAGTGTTCATTGCTTATCAATTGGTCTGCAGTGCGTTGTCAGTAGCGGCGGTTATCCTCAAATGCGTTACCTCTGAAACGCCATCGGTGGCATCTTTCATTCTTCCCGCACTGAACGCCATGCCTACAAGGCCTCTAGCTGGTCAACATATGTTGTGTATTTGTTAAACCGCTATAGGCTTATCATTTCCCAGTCGTTATCTTTCTGGCCCATGATATCTTAGGCAATGGTGGCACCCATCGATGCTCAAACCTCACGTTGCAGACATATTGTTATCCAAGACCAGCCCCCTGACCGTGTTCCTCAGATGTCTCATCTCGTTCGTAGTCACTTGCACCATCGAAGCTTAAATAACTTCTATCCTCATCGACCAATGTGGAAGTGCACGCAACCGCTGTAGGTGTGATCCCAAGCACAGTCTGATGCACAGCTCTTCGGTGTCTCGCTATTCTGTTGTTCTAGCCAACGGCATCTGGGCCACTGTACGCGCTAGTGCGGGCGCCATCATCCGCAACCCCTTACTCGTCATTGTTATCAAGTTGCTGTTATCATGGTGCTAATGTTGTAATAGTATTATTTACAATATTCTTATGCCCTTGTTAGCCTCGCTTCAGTAGTAGGTACAACATCTCATAGCCTTCAACTTGCCTTATTTGTGTGCCAGTAGTTCTCTGTCGATATTAGTGTTGTATTGATGTTGCATTTATGTATATAAACGGTTTAATTTTCCACGTTTGAGGTATTGCTCTGTGACAACTACGAAAAGTTTCGCGTGGCGTCTTCTCTCGAAGTCGAGCATTCTGCTTAAAGCTAGTGGCTATTCGGTGCCGACAACTGACTCAAAGGCCTATTCTCCACTAGCAGCTGCAATGCAATACTACCCACTGTATCAATAAGGCCGTTCCTATGCCTTTCTGACAACCAGCTTTTTACGTTATCGATGCTATCACTAATCACCTCTGGGGACTAAAACCGTAGTCGAAATCATATTTTGTAATTTTCTAACTCGAAATATCTCCTTATTTACTATGCATTATTTTTAAATGGTTTCAATACCGATACGGGCTTCCCAGCTCAATTCCGCTGACTGGTGATTGATAGTGGCACTGTTAGGGTAAAAAAAAAACTGGCTGAAAAAAGGCAAAGCATGGGCCTCAATGGTGCAATGGGTAACAGGTGCGCCCCAAAAGGTAATCTCACGTTCTAATCTGTCTTGGAATTTTGGCTTGGAAAATATCTTAGCATTGTTGTTGTATCTCACATAATATCTCACATAATATGGTAATATGGTATGCACGCTGTCAAGGCTCTACTTATAGGAACACGCGGCACGTTTGTACAAAAAAGTAATCGTAAGAAGTAAAAAGTAATAATCGCGCTTGTTGTTATGTCGTTGAAGAAAAAGTGTGATGCTGTCCATGTCACTGGAGAAATCAAGGTCGATTAAGCAGCCATAGTACCCATATGAGAGCACTGGATTTTACTGACACCGTTTCGGCTTACGAGATGATTAACGGGACCAGGGGTGAGGAAGGTGAACTCGTTGCTCTGATAATAAATTGTGAAGAGAACATAAATGTTTAAGCACCACAACATTCTTGACGGAATTTCTTATATCAATGAAAAATGAATGGAAGAATAGGGCTAGAAAAAAATGGAGAGGAATACTGTCAAATATGAAACGTAAAAGACATGTGCAGAAACAAATGAAACATTGTTACAAAAATACAACTGATGTACTTTATTATATGTACACAGCCTACTAATAATACGACATAGTTCCAAAAATAAATCTTACAGACATATGCAAAGCATGCATATTGATCGACTATTTACCCAGTGGGAGTCCGTTCGATATGCATCTTCCAAGATAGCAATTCATTCCGGGAGGGCAGGCGATGCCGTTTTGACAGGCTTAAAATATTTGAAAAATCAATCAGTTGTTATATACATATATATATATATATATATATA
>MQTX01000053.1:695261-749631 GCA_009735665.1 Angiostrongylus cantonensis
TGTAATCATTTATAGGGGTCGAACAATATCCATTTTAATGACATAAAGCCAATCATCCGTAGTATTTTTGAAACTTAACTAAGGAATGTTCAATTTCTCTCGTCTTATAATTCAAAGGTGTCATCTTTAAGAGCATTGTCCCATTTTTTTTTCTAAAGCTTTTCATTATTTAGCAAGCCTTCGATCGACTTCTAGTAGTGTTTGGAAACGAGATATACTTAGAAGCGTTAGATTCGAGATTTTTCGAAAACAAACGAAATGATGTTGTCTGATTTAAGCATTAGAATTCATTTAAAGAGCGAATCGATTTTTTCTCTAAAAACAAGCTATTTTTTTCAGGGAAGTTGTCGTTGAAAATGCGTCTTCTTGAGATCGTTTATTCTGGAGATTTTTCTCAAATCGAGGTTGTTTGGAAACTAGAACACGATTTTTAATCTTGTTCTTCTCGTATATGCTTCAGCAAGTTTTAGAGAAGTGTTTCTGAAAGTTCACACTTACGAATTCAAATTCGGGGTTTTAATATAGCGCGAACAGCTTGAAATGCTAATGAAGCATGGGAACAACAAAGTGTGAACGAATAAGCAGTGTAACGTTAGTCTTAAAAAATTCGTCGCGTTATTTCGACGTCGAAGATGAAGGAGTGGACGACCTTCTGCTATTGACTACGATGAAGTGAAGGGTTTGGTGAAAGCAAATACAGCTACAATCGATAGAGAACTTGCAGAAGAACTCAACGTATGTATTTCAACTGCTTCGGAGTATCTATCGAAGAATTTCAAGTCGACATAGCTGAAGAAATGGATGCCGTACAAATTGAGGCACACCACACTGTCGTGGGTCTCTCATATGTCGCGTAAACGAAGTTTCAGAGATTGAACCAGATGCTCATCTAGACCTATCTTCTATCGTCTACCATTTCTTCCAGCAACTAGACAATTTTTTGTGAGAGAAATGTCCTCGCCCATGTATTATTCTGTGCAGCTGCTATCCACCAACTAATTGGAATTCTTACAACTAATAAACGATTGGTGTTTAAATAAAGCTGTTTCTTATACGAATGCAAATTTATTTGTAGAATTTTTGTCTGCTAGGGTTATTAAAGTGTTTGGCTGAGTAGATCGCATCTGAATTTTACCTTTCGAAGCTCTGAAGAAGGCGGAACCGCCGAAACTTCTGCTATTGTATCCTAATTCTATAATACAAACCTCGCGTCTGCTTATTGAAGGGAAACATCGAATTATTAATCAATGACGAGGTTAATAGAAACTCGGTCGTGGGAATAACGGATAAACTTTAACTCATAGTGCAAGTGGCACTAACGCATCCGAAGCGGCTCGCATCGTTCGAAATCTGCGGCCGCATACGAAATCAATTCAGACGGCCAAAATGCTGTCGGAATAAAACTACTTCGTTGTGCTTGCTCCTGCAATTCGTCGAAAACAGCCTCTACTGTTTTGCGTCTCTATAGTAAACAAAGAATCGTTGCAAGACATTGTCGTTGGACCACCACCCTTTGCAACATCTGCAAGATTCCTATTTGATATAGAAGTTACCGCATAGGGATCTATGTAATGAAAGGAAGAGCTGAATAATAATTCATAAGAGTCAAGGCATACTCTCCGAAATGGACACTACGCACCGAAATCCATGCGTGTGATCGCAGATGATGCTTAGAATTGTCCTTCCTCAAACAAACCTACACGAACAAAACTCGAACCCAATAACGAAAATATTTACAAAAGAAATTTCTTACCAAAGGTAGTTGACATAGCATTTTGCATACATACACCATTGATGCAATACTGTCCAACAGGACAAATAGCTCCAGTCAAACAATCTGAAAATAAAGAATAGTGCCCAAAAAAAATCATTCAAGACAAGGTTGAAGTTCACAGAAATCACTTTTTTCCACAAAAATCAAGTTTCATCTATTTATTTTGATTTTACACGACCCGCCGTGGCACCACCTGGATAGGACCCAGTATTTTTTGCATTCCACTCGTTTTCTTTTAGCAGGCATCCGTGAAGGTTTTCGATTTTTTTTGGGTGTGGACTCGGCTGCTAACTTTGATTTTTGCATTTGCTATGAACATTTTTGAATGCTGGTCGGGAGAATTCTCTCTAGAGCTTCTAACTTCGAGCTCTCTAGAGCGCTGAATAGTCGGGCTAGAGCGTTACCAGTTGGACTGCAGGAAGTGCATTGTTCACAGATAAGTCTGGTACTAGGTTCCCAACCACGAGGGGTGGCAGGCAGACTTGTCGAACGCGGGCAGGGTCTACCCTACGCCGTGTTATTGATGAACGGCATCACAACCACTGTGGTATCCGCTCTGCACCACTCAGATTAGTGACTTTGATTACATTTGTAAATTGTTATAACTCTCAAATTCGGTTCTTTTGATGTAGTTGGGAAAGGAAAGCTGCATTAAGGAAATGTGTTCTTTGGTTTGGTGACCATGGTGTCTACAATATCAGCAGACTGGTGTCGGTAGGCTTCTAGACGTTGTTACCTGGGCTAAATATCTTTTGGTTCACTTTTACGATGGTTAATGGAATCGAGTGAATAGCGTATCCCTTAGATGTTTGGTCAATGCAGAAAGCATTATCTTTTGTCCTACGTATAAAAATTAGGGCTGTTTTCCCTACACTGAAATATCTCTAGTCGATTAGTTGCGAGCTCAGATGGAGCCGTACCAAGTGCCGGCGGTGAGGGTTTAATTACCAAATGGAGTTGATTATCATCTACTTGTGCTCAGCAACAGAATGAGTTCCTATAGCACCAGCGACTGCTTCTAAACCTTTGATAGGCCAATTTAGAAACCAGCCTTTAAGGAGCTGCATAACAGTAGTCCGAGGATCTCTTTCATAAGATGATTTAAACTAACGTCAGTATTGTACAAACATAACAAATCATCTCTGAATATGCCGACTAACAGAAGGACTTCACTGTTATGAGTTCGTGTTGTCGCACCATAATTTATGGGATTACAGTTGGTAACAGCATCGGTGTGTTCTCACCGGACAAAATCAGAACGTCGGTTAAAATGAAGTGGGGACAAAAAGTACGTGTAAACAAATTATAGTAAGTTTTTTGCCCTGCTGGTAATTAGATGTTTTCTGACTCACTTTGTTAATTTGGTCTACTGAGCATTCTACCTCGTGGATTCAACGAGCGGAACTTAATAAATAGACCAGTTCAAGCGACAAACAAATAAGGTGATAATTAAAGAAGTGATTTTTAGTCGAGTATTTAAAACGAAAAGCAGAACCACATTAAGAAAGAATGAAGTAGGAAATTTCGAAATAGGCCGAAGATTTTCTGGAGAGAAAGTTAGTGCATGCGACTCACTTGTTTGAACTGGAACGATTTGACTACCGCTGTACGCAACGTTACTTCGACTACAGAAACCGTTAACACAAATCTGACCGTTGAAACACTGTTGCATCAAGCTGCACGGTTGTGTTCCTGAATAGAAGTGTCTAAATTTGAACATTTTTGGTGACTTTCTATCCTCATCCGTTGTGATTTTTGTCAGTTTGATATAAACCAGAAGTTATCAAAGTGCTGAATACGGAAAGGAATATTTTGGCTAGCTAGGAGCGTGTGATTTTAAACTAGAGTGTACAATGGGAGGCTTATTTCAATGGTTCTCCAATGCTGAGAACGAGCCAAAAAATTTTTAAATGGAAGCCGAGCTAAAAATAGGCCAATGTCAGGAACTGCAGCCAACCGCAGCTAACTTATCCCAAAGGATCGACATCTGCCTATAGTTAAGACCCATACAGTCTTATCGATTTTTTATGAACCAGTTTCTTAACTGCGCGAAGTGATCTAAAGGAGAGACGCCTTCTGTGAATTTGTTTTTTGGGAATGTTTAACGCCGGAATAAGAAAAAGCAGTGAAAGCAAATTCGTGATTGCCTAGAAAGAAAAACGAAGCTCGAGTAATACGAATCCATCGGGAACCAAATATCCTCTCGAAATGAATAGCACATCAAAAAAGGCATGATATCATATTATGAGCTGTTTAATAAGAGATGGAAATGTGTTGAAAACGCCTGGATTTCTCTATCGAGAGCTTTCAGGGCGTAGTCCACTACCGTCAAATATTTTTTTAGAGGTGTGAAGAAAAATGAAGCTAGATCCAGAAACACACGTACCATGGGTTGAAAAGTGTGTGAGTGTTTATAATTAAAAGAAAAGAATTTCGAAGATATAAAGAGCCTCGACATCGTCATGCGGTCCAGGTAGGGTGATCGAAAGCGTTTCCATAACTGCTACCAGATTCACTTGCTCCTTTTCCAACGATTACCTTATCGTGCGTATTCATGAACTTCGAATGTGAAGCAACAATCTGAGTAAATAATACTCTAACATGAGAAGGACCAATGAAGGTTTAAAGCTATCATAATACATAAGAACCTTTACCATAACGGGCAACATCGTCTCTCACAAGTTACTCGCGGGGGTAGAAATGAATAATGAACTTGCTCGATAGGGCTGAGAATGTAATCAGGTTTGCATCAAATTTTTGCTTTGCAGATGGTACTCTCTTTTCCAGTCACCTGACCTATAGTCCCGTTGATCGTCGAGTGACTCTAGTGGGTGCCAGTAAATCTTCCATTTTTCCCTGCCGCGTGTAAGAATAGCCCAGTTGGTTCTTCTCGCTCTAGGAATTCTTCTAGTACCATATCTCTCTTCTAGGCTCTTCGTTAAGAACTCTGACCATCCAGTCGGTGGTCTTTCTGCAGTACGTTTGACATTCCGAGGAATCCAGCCACTAACGGCTCCTGTCCATCGGTTGTCATTCATATGCATTACGTGTCCGGCCTAGCTTATCTTCGACTGTTTCACGTACAGAACGGTATCATTGAATTTTGATCGTTGACACAGGTCGGGACTTCCAATTCCATTCCTTATTTGTTTGAAACGGGATACTCCTAGCATCGTCCTTTCGACTGCGCGTTCGATAACGCTGAGTGATCTCTCATCCTGCTTGCGTATCGACCAGGTTTCTGACGCATACGTTAGGGTAGGAAGAACCGTTGAGTCGAAAAGGTGGGCACGGAGACGGGTGTTCTTTGTTCTCTTCACTACATCCTCGATGCCCTTGAAAGCTCCCCAAGCCGCTCGTTTCCTTCTGCTCAGCTGTGGAGCTAAGCCGTTCATCACAGTGAATTTCCGACCTAGGTAGACATAACTGGAGCATTCGGAGATATTCGTTATGTTGAGCGTGAATGGGGCAAACGAAACCAATCCGTTCTTCATGAACACCGTTTCCTTTAGACTTAGTCGAAGACCAATCTTTCCACACGCTTTTTCAAAGTCCGCAAACATACGTTCCGCTAGGCTAATGTCTGGTGTTATAAGAACGATATCATCAGCAAAGCGAAGGTGATGTATCTGCTGACCGTCGATTTTCACTCCCATATTATCCCATTCCAATGTTGGCATGACGTTCTGGAGAGTGGCTGTAAATAATTTTGGCGAGATTGTATCGCCTTGCCTAACTCCTCTCTTGACGTCAACGTTAATATCGTTGTAGAATGGTGAAATCTTGGTTGTGAAATTCTTGTATATCTCATGAAGAATCTTTATGTAATGAGTAGAGACTCCTTGACTATCAAGGGCTTCCATGACTGGTTCTATCACAATTGAAGGAAAGGCCTTCTGTAAATCGATGAAAGTGGGACAGAGTGGTCTTTTGTACTCTAGCCATACTTCAATGAACCTTGTTGTCATGTGAACGCGGTCAATCGTACCAAATCCGCTTCGAAACTCTGCTTGCTCACATGGCTGTCCGTCGTCCAGTGTTCTGTCAATCCTGTTTAGGATGAAAAGTTTGTAGACGAGAGACAGCAAGCAGATTGGGCGATAGCTGCCTATATCGTGTAGGTCACCCTTCTTGAACAACAACACGGTCCTGCTGATCTTCCACTGAGTAGGGACCTTGTATTGAGGCAGGTAACGTGTGAAGAGCGGAGCCAGTATGTTTACGTGGACTGGTAGAGTGTTCTTCATGTGTTCTGATCTTATGATGTCCGGATCTAGTGCTGTTCAATTTTTCACCGACGAAATCGCATGTCGGATTACAGAAGGAAGAGCCGGTGGTACAACATATTCATCCACCTTTATTTTATATGACAGAAGGGGAACGTGCCTATCGAAGAGGTCTGAGTAGTATTTGTGCATGATTTTCTCCACTGTCTTTCTGGACGCTGTTATTGTTCCGTCTGGGCGTCGGAGTGCAATCATCTTTTTCCTATAATTGGCGAAGCTTCGGCGGGCTTTGCGAATGCTTTTCCCAGCCTCTGCAGCTTCGACCATTACTGCTGCTCTTCTCTTTTTAAGATCCTCTTTTATCGCCTGTCTGCCTTGTTGCTCATGCTCGGACGTTCGTTCGCGGTTGCCTGCAGCTCGTGCGATTCCACACTGGCATATCAGCTGTTTCTGGAGACAGACGTCTATTGGTAACTTTAGTACTCTCAGCTTTCATAGCGCTAACGTTAAGATGTTAAATGAGCCGATCACATTCCTCGTCGATGTAATTGACAACGGCATCTTTCCAACAGCCGACTAATGATTTGAATAAGTCTCAGTTTGTGGTGGTTCTGGGACTTCGGTTTTTGAATTTATCGCCTTTTCTCCTTTTCGCGAAAAATAGAATCTAGCAGGATGGAGACGGTGGTCCGATCCCGTGTACAACAGCGACATCGATTAGGCAAAACTTTCTATTTACTATGATGTGGTCTATTTCGTTATGGTACTCTCCACTGAAGAACTATGGTGACGATCTGTACCTACAACGCACGTACACTTGCATCCGAGTCCTCGATAGAGGACTTGCTCACGCAAGCAAGAATGATAAGGTACGACGTCATCGGCCTGGCCGAGACGAGACGACGCCACCCATTCAACGCTGTCTATGACACTGGAGAAGAACTGTTCCTCGGAACATGCGACAGCAGAGGCGTAGGCGGTGTCGGCGTTCGGATTCCCCGTCCATCGTTGACGGTGAGGCTTCTGGAATTGCGAGTTACCATGGATGGTCTTGGTCGCCATGATAAACTCAGAGAGCCGCTCACCCTGTTCGTTCCATTCTAGTCCGTGGGTCCCAATGTGACGTTCCTCAGACGATCTTCTTGGTCCGATCTTGGCATTGAAATCATAATGATAACCTTAAAGAATGTATGGTCTTCTCTGTAGAACTTCTCTATATCCATGTAAAACGCTGCGACTTCTTCTTTGTCACAGTTTGATGTTTGCGCATAAACGACGAAGATTGTCAAAGCCGGTATTAATCCACATCTTTTTCATGGTAACCTTCCGATTCGGGTTGTAAGCTGTTCGAATGGATCGATGTTCATGGACAAACTCGTGTTGATGAGAACACCGACCCCGCCGACTGTCGCATGTTCCGCTGTTCTTCTCCGGTGTCATAGACGGCGTTGAATGGGTGTCGCTGTCTCGTCCCGGCCATTCCAATGATGTCGTGCCTTATCTCCTCGCAATGTTGTCTCATTTCTCCGTTTGCATGACGTTTTGGAGGGTGGTGTAAATAATTTTGGCGAGATTGTATCGCCTGGCCTAACTTTTCTTTTGACGTCAATGTTAATATCGTTGTGTAATAGGTATATCTTAAATGTGAAATTTTTGTGCAGTTCACCAAGAATCTTTATGTACTGATTAGGAACTTCTTGCCTATCAAGGGCTTTCATGACTGCTTCCATCTCATTTGAATCAAAGGCGCCGAAGATTATCAAAGCCGATATTGGTCTACATCTTTTTACACGTAATTGTCCGTTTTGGATTTTTAGTTTTTTAAATGATTCGATGGTGCTGGTCAAACCTGTGCTAATGAGAGTCCCGACTCCTCTCACTTCTCTATTGTCACATGTCGAGAGAAACAGTTTTTCTCCGGTGCCATAGACGGCGTTGAATGGATGGCGTCGTCTCGTCTCGACCAAGCCGATTACGTCGTACCTCATCCTTCTTGCTTGCATGAGCAAGTCTAGTATCGAGGACTCGGATACAAGTGTACGTGCATTGTAGGTACAGATAGTCACCATAGTTCTTCGTGTTTCAGGTAGCTTCCAATGGCCCTGAGATTTTAGTAGCCTCTTCGTACTCGCCCTACCCAACGCTGCGAAATTGGAACTCTTTCAAGGTCAGGAGAATGAGAGCTGTTTTTTCACTCTGTTTAGCATTTTTACACCTACCTATAGCATGTTAGGCTTTGAACGTGAAAGCTGGTTATACTCACGGGTACCTTGCCATGCTCTCCCTGAGTGGACATGGAGCTTATTTGTTGGAGGCGACTCCTAAACGCCTCCCATATACTTCCCTGTCACTTGATTGCAGGCTTTTGGCCGAATTGACTCGTAGAATGTATTCCTCATAAAGCGAGAGCGCACCCTCACACGCATACATGAGTACGCCTAGCAAATACAGAAAGTATATGCCAAATCGGCGCAGCAGAAACAGGGAGTTCATCCCCTGGATTCACCCAGGTCTCATGGAAGCAAAGGTCGGTTTTGGTTCATGATTAGCCCCCTATCCTAGTCCCCCACCTGTAGACGCTCCACGTATTTTCGGGACTAACCGGCTCGAGATCCTTCATATGAGGGAGGTCCTTGGACTCCTATTAGAATCTTTTCTAGTAGTACTTGTAAAATAGAGGTGATTCAAGTGATTCAACGAGCAAACTAGAAGAAAACGCTTTTCACGCAGAACTCGTGATGTAAAGGTAAGCAAGTCTGTATGGATGGTTTTCTGGTTACCATAGTCGCATCAGTACTTTTAGTTACATTTGTTTTATATGGCCTGTCTTCGCGCACGTTGTTGCTATCCCGTCACATCCCGTATTCGATTTGTTTCCTCACATCTGTCATTCACGAAGGTTATCTTTTTGCTTGTAGACTCGGCTGCCGCTTGAGGATTTTATCTCTTTTGCGAATTGCCTTGAATACCTATAAAGTTACCACGTCCGTTGGAGAGAGTGGGCTGATTCGAAGCAAGTCTAGTATCAATTTACCAACCCCGGAAAATGGCAGGCTTGGTTGAGACAGGATGGAAGTGAGACCGCCACCTCTTCTTGGAATGGATGGCATCACTACGCAATTTGCTCCAGCTGCCTTAGTCGAAAACCATTAAGTCGAAGGTTTTGGTAAACGAATTCTTCAACGACTAAAAATTTGCCAAGCAGTTAAGAATTCTGTTGAAGTCCGCACGATTCAATTTGTTTCATTTTTTTTTCTGAATACCATTCAAACATTCAAGTATGCATTTGCATAAGTACGATGCGTTCACTAGTCGTTTAGCATTGAAAAAGGCAAGTAGAAGCAGCCACCAATTAAATGACAGGCGCAAATTTTCCTCACCATTTTAACTAAGCGGTAAATTAAAAATTTAATCACTGTGATGTCGACTACAGCCTCAACGTAACTGGGTTTATTGGTGATCCCATTGAGGGATGATTGCTGACCGCACTTATCGACAAAGAACTGGCTGAGATACAGGGCGCATGGTGTGGTGGTAAACGCGTTCGATCTCGCAAAGGATAATAGCGTGTTCGTTCCCTACCGCAGACACCTGCAGACGGGAGTTTTGCAATTTTCTTAGCATTGTTAAGGTTGTATCACACGTAATGCGCTGCTATGGAAAATTGTAATAGGAGGCAGCGAATAAAAATCTTAACATTCAGCACTATTTTATTATAGTATTAAACTCGTAATTTGTCGAAAGAAACTGGTCCGTTTTATAGGAAAACAATCTCGAAGTTACTAATAAGCACGTAAAATTTTCTTTTCTTTTTAATTTTTTTTCTAATTTTCTAATTCTATGCTTCCACTCACAAATAGTTACATGATGAAATTCAACTCACCACCCATTATACCGCCACCCAATAAACCATAGACACCTACACCACCAACACCACCACCAAACGGTATGCCGGTTGCTCCGTACATTCCTTAAGATTAAAAAATTAAACAGGGACAAAAACTGTCCTTGTTCGGTAGAGAATTCACAGAAACTTCAACACATCAATTATCAAAAGGGTTCGGATCCAAAATACAGCCGAAAAATTTTCGTATCCCAAATGTTCGATGAATTTTGATGTTTTCTAAGCCTTCAACTGTGCAGGCTTTATCTAGGTAAGTGTTCCACCATCCACTGCTTTCCTTCGATAAGCAGACACGAGATTGTTATTGTAGAATTTATTGGGATACAATAGCTGACGTTTCGGCGGTTTCGCCTTCTTCAGCGCCTGGAAACGTCAAATTAAGATACGATCTACTCAGGCAAACACTTTCATAACCCTAGCAGAAAAAACTCAACAGAGAAATTTACATTCGTATAAGGAACAGCTTCATTTAAACCCTAACCGTTTATTGGTTGTAAGAATTTCAGTTAGCTGGTGAATAGCGGCCGCACAGAGTAATACATGGGCAATAACTGCGCCTGCGTCAGGTCATTGGATCAGCCTGAGGTATGGCGTTAGGTCAAGCGTGATGGCAGAACACTGCTCGTTATGGTTTACTTTTAAATTTTTGAAATAAGCCAAAATGCTTAAAAGGTCTTACGCGTTGATGTTTTCGATTAAATTGGGTATATTATGATGTTTTCTAACTGCATCGATTCCATAAGATGACCACGATGTACACAGCGATAGTAAGTGAAATAGTAATCGGATGAGCACAAGGATGTTGAGATATGAGCCGAACTTGGGACGTCAAATGGGCCTCGAACACGCAACTACCCTCACCGGGTGCTCACGTGTTATCCACCACCTAACAGAGGCCTTCGCGTTGCTTTTTTTCACAGCCGTAGCACCGTGCTGTGTAAAAAGAATGGGAAAAACATGCGACAGGAAAAAATGGAGGATTTACTGGCGCCCGCTCGAGTCACTCGACGATCAACGAGACCACAGGTGATACAGGTGATACAGGTCTCAAAATCTAGCAGTAAAGGATTTGCTACAAACTCTCCACCCTTGTCACTCACTCACTTATAGTCTGATAGTGTTTGAATTAATCAGTTCTCGCACCTGTCACTTGCCAAATTTTTGCGTTGCTGTAACGCTGGAACTAAATTTTCTCACGCGATTGTCACTAAGAATGTCGAGGTCGGTTCGAAAACAAACCGAAAGTTGATATCTACTTCGACATTGAGTTGTTGCTTTCTAAAGAACGCTGGATGGAAAAGAGGTGAAGGTAAAGCTTCTACCTCTTGTGGTTCAATTCTGTTTAGGGTTTGAATTCTAGCGTTGCTGTGGAAATTAATGTGTTAAATCTTATCTGGTAAGGTTATGGAAGTATTTGGTTGAGTAGATTGCACGTCTGTTTAACGTCCCCAGGCTCTGGAGAAGACTGCCGAAACGTTGGCTATTGTATGCTAATAGAGGATAAAGGATAAAGCTCTCAGCGTTTATCATTCCCTGAAAGATGCGGCACGCATTCGACTTCATTAAGTATCGTTGGAGGTGATTGAATGCATATCTGGCCTTTACAATGACTCTCGGTGGCCGGCCGATGTATCGAGCCAGTGCTTCTATCCTCTCAGACAAGTCTTGTACCAATTTGCCGACCCCGGAGTGATGGAAGGCTTGGTGGGCCATGGGCGCAGCGCAGGGATCGATTCCACGTGCGTGTCGCAGTGGCGTCTCCAACCGCTGCGCCACACGCGCCCTATTGTATCGCGCGTAGATTATCAGTCAACGCAGAGTTTAGTGGAAAATTGGCTCTGGGAATCCTTCGACTATCATTTGAATTGGAAAACGCTTAGATTTGAAAGTGTGAGAAGTTATTTGTTTACATAAATCGTAAAAAATTAAGTATTATAGAAGAGCTCAGCTAAAGATCTTCGCATAGTGACGATGGTTGTCGAGAAGGAATCATTTTTGTCATTTTGCTTAATTTCTTTTTGCTTGATTAACAACTTGGTTTTTTATAGCAACTGAAAAATTTATGATGACGTTGCAAAAACGTGTGTGGCGCAGTGGTCGGATGGACCTTGCAACACACATGGGGAATCGATCACCACGCCCATGGCCCACCAAGCTCTCCATCTCTCCGAGGTTGGCCTATCTGGGATGATAGCAGCACTGGCTCGATACGTCGGTAGGCTACCGCGAGTCATTGCAAAAGGCCAGATATGATATGCAAGTGATGCTAAACGAAGTCGAATGCATGGCGCATCTCTCAGGGATTGATCAACGCCGAGAGCTTTTCTTATTTATTATTGCAAAAACGGATAAATGGATAAATAAATAGGTCTCGTCGATACAAGACTTCCGTTATGGCGATTTGTAGTTCCTGGCTGCCGTTGTTGAACGAAACGCTGAAGTCATTAGCTCAGTAGAAACCCAACTGCTACGAGCCCACTTTATATGTCGAGAGAAAAATTTCTTTGCTGATAAAAATGTTCTTCCAAACATTGTCTTCTTCTTCATTGCTTTACTTACCTAAAAGAATTCGTTTAGAAGGTACGGTTTTGTCATTCGCTTTCACTTTACACGTCACGGATCACTGTGATCGTCGTCATTTCGTTTTCACGTTGTCAATTTTTCCCGCTACCAATTACCATATCGCGACTAGTCAAACTGGTATCTCGTCAGTAATGTGGAGCTGTTACGCAATTGCCCAAAACTGCTCCACTGATTTAGTGTAATATAAACTTATAACTATTTCAATGGTTTATTTGTATGTTCTTGTAAACTGCCCTTGTTGAGTTGGTACGATATTGGTATGTTGTTGTTGGTAATGTTGATGTTGCTATCGTTGCTGTTGTCGTTGTTGTTGGTCGATGGCTGATACCTATGAGCCTATTTAGCCTATGAGTCTGGGACTCCACAACCGTAACATCACGGCTCTGAGAAAGGCGAAATCTCTGAAACGTCAGCCATCGACCAACAACAACAACAATAACGACCGTGGCCCGTCATCTTATCTGCTATGTGGATCCCAGCTCTTTTTGCATTCGATTCATGTTGTTTCGGCTACATCTTGAGGATTTCGCTACCTTTCTGAGTGCTGTAGAATGCTTCGCGTCGATTTTCATTACAATCTTAAAAGTAGCCGAGCTAAGGCGTGCCCATAGGGCGCGTGTGGCGCAGTGGTTGGAGGCGCCACTGCGGCGCGCACGTAAAATGTCCGACCAAATATGCATTTAGTCCACTTGCGTGATGCTTGATTAACTCATATGCTTTGCTCATCGCTCAGGATTGATAAACGCTGTGCCCCTCATTCTCTCGTTGTTCTCATGTAACCTTTGGCAAAAATTGTTGTTTCCAGCGTTGTTGTTCTTGTTCAGTCAGCGTTCCTCACGCAACTTTGAGCTCATGGCCTTAACTTCCTCTTGCTCTCATTTCTCTCCTTATGGGACATTCTTTGTTTTAAGCATGCTTCAATAATTTCAACGACATGAGTAAATTACCATGTTAAATCCTGCCTTTGCAATTATTGTATGGCTCATAAATGAGCTTTATTTTAACGTAGGAATGCCTTTATCGCTTAGATCTTCCATTATATCAGCGGTGTCCGCGGATTTCCTCAAGTTGCCAAATGTTGTTGTTGGCCGTTTTGTAGCTCAGCTGAGTCCTTCACTTTCGTAGGCTCTAGGTTTGTAAGGTTTTATAACCGTATGGATCACAGTTCTCATTTCGAGACTCCATCTCAGTCTTATGGCGCTCCAGCAGTTGGATTGACCGGTCATTGTAGATGTAAAATAAAGACTTTTTATTCTTACACAATAATGCGATTTTGTAATGGAGTGACAGCGAACTCACACGTATCCATGTGGTGAGTGAGTATGCCGGTAGGTTTTTTTTTCAGATGTTCAGATCTGGCATTATTGCGGTATTACGAGCAACCGCGAGGTTGGGCATTGGACATCGGACTGTCGACAGGACTATTTTGTACACGCATACTCTGTTATTTATGTTATATTGCATGACCCATTTCCACATTTGCTGTAAGGATCTTGTCATTTCTTGCATTCGATTCGTTTCCTTTCACCCGTCATCCATAAAGCTCTTTGAACTTTTCCTGTCTGTCATTAGCTGCTGGGAATTTTCTTTTGACATGGCTCTCGTTCATTGGAGTCCAATTCCATCTTTCCTGGAGTCTTAAACTATCTGTGCTAAAGCGATTATGCGTGGATTTAGGGAACCGAATAAAGCTGAGATACGTCTGGCATTAATTTGTCGACCCGAAGGGATGGCAAGATTGGCATACTTGGTGCGGGGTTGAACTAACATCGTTCTCATGATGGGCGAGATCCATAACAGAAGTGCGCTGCCTATCCTTTATGATGTTTAAATATTCTTTAATACTTAGCATTGTGAATGATGACTGGAAAGTTTCAACAAATTTTCACCAATATAGTAGACTGTGCAAAACCAACGGTTAGAGTCAACCCTAGTCCGCTCTTGTTCAATCTCGTTTCTCGAAGAGACAAAGGTTCTTTGCCTTTCAAATGTGCGAGCAGGTGCCAGAATTGTCTGATGGGATGAAGCCATATCTTGAGACCACCGAAGTCATCGTGGAGAATAGAAATAACGTTTAATCACCTCTATGATTCTATGAGTGCAATCGAATGAATGGTGTATTCTTAAAAAATTGGTCAATGGCACATAGATTCTCTTATGTTTGATGTGTTGCATAAAAAAAAATAAACACGAACATAGTGTTCATAATGGCTGAAGAGTGTTTCAGAATCATACCTCTTCCTATGTTCATACCGTATAGCGATGCTGCCGATGTTAACGCACCCATTCCGTCCAGATTTCTAAACATTAATCATCAATCCTACAAAACACATTGAATGTTGAGATAATCGTCAAAATCCTACCATTTTTTTTTGATTCTTCTTCATTTAGGACTAATCTAGGAAAACGCTAAGACTTATAACTGAGCAACAAAGACTAACTAAATACGCTTTCTATGGCAATGTCTGCTCAAAGTAACCTGCATGCTGTTTCCCTTTCGGTGCTTAAATAAAACAAAATACATCTTGCTCGATAAGGTTTAATACTAAGCATTAAATGCAAAAGTTCTGGAACCAGCGAGGAAGAATGACTATAAAACTCTATAAGACTCTGCTTCATTTTATGGATCAAAAATAGGAAAAAATGATTCGTAAGCCTGAGAATGGTGTATGTGCGGCAAGGAGAATTCGTGAAATGACTTCCGCCTTCGAATGATAAGCAAATACCCTTTAATCTGTTTTTAGGTTTTCGACAGGGTTGCGTGTAACACTTTCAGGGCACATTTATCTGAGAACGATTGTAGGTGTACGGTAGCCAGAAGCCAATCCAGAACAATTTCCAAGATGTTAATTTTCTGACTCCAAGTGGGTCTCGGAAAAGAAACCTGGGCGTTTATTTTCGTTTAAAGCTTTTACTCCTATTAGCCATCATCAGGGAATTCTCGGTTAGCTTTGCTTACTAACAGTTTCCAGTTACATTTTCACATAAGGAGAATAAGTGGACAGTGCGACAATAAGTGAATCGTTTTTGTTGAAAATTAAATATTTACGTATTACAAATCTTCTCCACCTTGTTCCCGCGAGACTACCGGTGCTGATGCAATTTCCATTCCAGCAGTACTGCCCGAATGGACAAGAAATATACCGACACATGTCTGATTCGCCATATCCTGACAGAGCATTATATAGCGAACTTCCCAAAAATTGAGTTCTAACCACACTGAAAGCAGACATTCACTTTAACACGATATAATAGACAAAAATGAAGGAAGTTTTAAGTCCTTAGAAAATCAATGCAACACTTGAAATCTTCGAAAAGTTTTTAGAGGGCAGATACTCAAGTTCCCACTGCAGGTCCCACTGTCATTTTCAGCGTCCCTCTAAGCAGTAGTCAAGGAGGACCTTGTAGGATGGAGGTCTGTCGATGTATGGGCGTACCGACGTACTCATCGACCGATCCAGAATTCGTGAGGTAAAGGACCCAATTCTATTCTCCATCACCAAGACATGAAGTGCTAGCAACAGGTAGAGCAGCATAAAAATACCTTAGTTTGGAGTAGTTAACTAATGTGGAGTCTATCAGGCTATCAGCCTATGTTGGCAGGATGTGTGCCATATGTTCTTCAATGAAGACTCGTACCAGCTGACCACTTTCTCCAATCCGCAAATGAGCTCGTCGGCGTTAGTCAACAGCTTGCCACGAGTTTTTAACATTAGATAATTAGGATCAACGTTTGTCAACTTGTTCTGTTATTGCCGCTGTTCGTTAAAAATCCATACCGTTTTATGTCCCTCAAGGTAATCTTTCATAAAGTTTTGTTAAGCTCAGGGTGTAAAACACTTTCGCTAGCCAGTTTATGAAGTGGAAGAATCTTTTTCTTGCACTTTATAAATGTTATACCGAATCAACAAAATATTTATGTAGTAGTGGAGATGGTTAATTAATAATGTATAATCTTTTGTTTACCTCACTAGAGCAAAACTGTACATCAACTCAGAAAGAGAGGGCATGCTGTAACGACGGTATTGATTCACTGTAAGGCACCCAATTAAACATGAGACAATTTAACAACTAGATAATCTACGGTATTAGAATTACATGCTCGAACAAGACCACCACCATGAACTACGATTGCGAGAGAAAGGAACGAATGGCAAATGTGCTGGGGGTCCGCACAACTCGTGAAAACGGATCGTCCAAGTGTCCAGATAAGTAAGTATTACAATTACAATAGCACTTGATCCACAGACTATTTAACGATGATATTTTTTAGAGGTCAATAACCGACTAAGTTTTTGATGATTTGACATCGATTCGGTGACGCTGCGTTATCCGAGCTAAGCCCTGCTGACCGCCATAATTTGAGATACCGCGGGAATTTTAATTGGAAAAAAAGAGGGGGCTATTAACTATAAATCGCTCTTTTTTTGAATATCTCGCCGCTGAAATATCAATTGACATGTTTGAAGAAAAGTTTTTTGCTTTGTTAAAACTGTAGCAAGACAATATGTAACATTTTACTTACTGCCTATTATTTTTTCGGGGTATTAAGTGAAATGCCATCGCAATGGCGCTGAGATATTTGCAAAGCTAGGAACCCTACCCGATTTGAGTCCGCGACTTGGATTCTCGTGTTACCCAAGACACCATTGGAGGCCCATACGTTGCTTTTTTCTCAGGCAGTTTTTTTTACCCTAACGGTGTTATCAGTGATCACCTATCAACAGGAATGATATTTGGACCGCAAATCAGCATTGAACCTAGCTATGCTAAGGCAGCGTTCCAGAACACAATGTATAACTTTTTATTTATTGCATAATATTTTTTCAAATCAGGGTATTATGCAGAACACAAATCTGGCTTCGACTCTGGCCTGGGATCTGAGTTTTGCAAATGTCTTGGCAACATTGTGGTTCTAACAGAATAATTTTTTATGGTTCACTATCATCTCATCCCAAAAGAATTTCACTTAGTGTCAGCTGTAGGGCATAGCAGCCTTTCAATCTACCCAGCAGTACTCTCCATGCTATGAACAGGTTACCATCTCTAAACAGCAGAAAGCCAGCTCATATTAAACAACTCCCACAAACAACCGTCTCGGAAGAAATCTCACCACAGCGGGCAATCTGCCTCCGAATCAAGAAAGCCAGTTGTGTTTTTACTAAAACGTTAGCACCGCTTTGTCGGCACTATGCCGAAAGCGTCCGTACAACTGTTATAGTAGAATTCCGGTTATAATTATAGACTAATATAGATACACTAAGCTTAGAAAGATTGTTTGTAAAGGCCAGGAATTTATATGCCAGGTAACCTACTTAAATGGGTATACATTTCTTAGAAGAAATTGCGGAAATTTCTCCTTGAGCGATTTGGGAAGTGTCAAATCTTACAAATTACTGCTGATGACTGGAAGGGCATAAATCCTTATATAGCATATATTTACCGATTCCGGAGGAATAGAAGGTTTGGTGAACCTGAGGAGCGAAATCGATCCTATGTGAATGACAGGGCGCTTCAAACCACAACGTCACACGCGCACCGCTAAAGGTACATGATGAAGTCGAATTCACTGCGCATCCCTCCAGGATTGATAAACTCCGAAAGTTTCTTTTATAGTTCATATTTTGCTATATATGTATAATATTGGCACATTGGTGACAACACATAAGCTTTGGCACTTTTGGGTGCGCATTGAAATCAATGCACACTTGGGAAATGCTTAAGAAGTTGACAGTAGTAGGCCTTTTAAACAGTTACTTAGTATTCAATTAGGTAATATCGGCGAATGACAACCATAATAATTTGATTACATAAAAATGAGTATAAATGCAAATAACAACAAATTTACATGTGACATACAAATGCAGCAAGAATGGACGATCATCTCTCTATACAGTTTCAAAGATACATGTCCACATACTTCTAAATATTTATTTATATATACAAAGTGGGAACTTTTAGTTTTTTTAGAAAAAAGTAAAAATTGACTCAGCGAGATCGGTGAGCGCGCCAATATGGTGCAACACACATGACTGGTAGTAAACGGGCGGCCTGATGGACAAGTGAGTAACTAGTTTTGCGGCTAAAATTCGGATGACGACCAAGAACAAAAAAATCCACGAACAACCACCGAGAGATGGCAATGCAACGAGAGTTACTGGATGACGATTGCTGCACAAGGGTTTACCACGTCGTCAGTTCTGTTGTAGCTTCGCATGTTCTTGCGCTAAATTCAGCGACTTGAAAATGTATAGTGGAAACATCATTCGTCTTTCATGCCATTTTCGTCGGTGCGTGTTTAGATCTTTCATTTGTTGTAAGTGAATCTCACTTAGCAATTCTTGTGAATGCTTTTAATTTCTTACTGTGATCTCATTCTCCTGAGATTCCTTAACCAGGAACGATTGAACTGCAGAAGACACTAATGTCGTTATGGATATACTGACCACTTTGTGTTTTCTCGCTGCTTTTCATAATATTTACCATCGACAGAGTTGAACTGCAAAAAATTCATAGACCAATCGTTACTTGTTTTGTTAGCCAAGAGAATCTTGACATTAGGCTGAAGGTATGCGGCATAAGCCAGACGTTGGTTTCACCATTCAGGAAACTTATTGGAAACATTTCTGTGATCCACTAAAGGCGCGGAATTCCTGTGGTAGCAAACTAGCGCCTTGAAGATGCCGAATTTTTCGTTGTATTACGAGGCCTCTATGGGATATGTTATTGACAAAGTTGATTAAAAAAGTTATAGGATGGCAATCGAAGAACACTATGGAAAGGCTCGCTTATTTGTAGAGATCTTTCAGTAGCACAGACACCATCGGTTTTTCTGTTCAATCTGTTTGACTTAGTCATTTCCTCTGGTTAGCTTTTTCACTGCGCTGATTACAGTCTTTACTGTTCCCAGGTTCGACTTTCTATTAACCTCGGCATCAGAATATGAATGCATAGTTTTCTTGTTCAGCAATCGCGAGGTTGTTATACAGCATACATTTACTTTCATAGAGAAACACACAATACAATACAACACAACAGTAGCTGACGTTTCGGCAGTATCGCCTTCTTCAGAGCCTGGAAGGGTGAACTGATATACAATTTATTACGCCAAACACTTCAATAACACTTACAGTAAGACGAAAAACTTCATGGTAATTGCATGATCAACAACTTCTCGAAAAACTCACCGCTTTTTTTACATGACTTCCAATGAGGAAGATAAGAACAGCTGATTATGGTCGCATATGGTTGATGACTGCGCCACCCCACACCAGAAATTGATATATAGATACGGGGCCAGGTCGCGTGTAACCTCTGGGCATTCTTCCCTGCTATTCATTGTAGTATTTTTGGCATTTATCCAAAAGGCATCGAGAAATTTGCGTGTTAGTGTTTTAGTCTTCCGTGCGAGGATAGCGACTTTTATATCAAAATCGGCTCCGTTATGCCTTTGTATCCTATGCGTCCCTAGTGACGTGCCTTGTTTTGCTTTTCGTTTGCCAACTAAGTGTCCTTTTATGCGGATAAAGGACTGCCCGTTTCGCCAATATATTCGTCTCCGCAAATACCACAAGAGATCAGGTATATTGTGCCTGAACTCATGCAATCACCGTCCCTGCCGGAAGGGCAAAGTACGCAGATTGCTGTTTCACATAGACGGTCATACAAGCGGTTGCGAACTAATTGACAACGAAGAGTATTCAGTGGTATTTCAATTATTTCCACCGATTCCTCTAGACCTGCCCTTTTTTAGGCATCGTTTTATAGCTATGATTATTTCATCGCTAATAAAGGGCAACACAAACGGGACCTTCTTTTGACCAAGTGTTTCGTTTCGGCGTGTCGCTCTCCTTCTGAAGTTATCTCCTGCGGTAACTACTTCGTAGCCATTGGAGATCGCTATTTGCCGAGCTAAGTCGCGTGATTCTTCCTTTAGTTCCCTGGTTGTGCACACAGAGGTAGCTATTCGAAACACATTTCTCACAAGCGCCCTCTTTGTGTGTGAGGGATTGGAAGAAAGGAAATGAACCAGGTTGTTTTTGTTGCTTCGTTTTCGGTACCACTTTGTCACGTAACTGCTACTTGCTACGTTGCTTTTAACGTTAAGGAATGGAAGCCAGGTCTCTTTCGGTTTTTCCCGGGTGAATCTAATATACTCAGCTGCCGAGGAATAATTACGAACTCTCCTCTTTTATCACTAATTGATAGTCTAATGGTCTTTGAATTTATTAACTCTCTAATTTCTCGCATGCCACATTTTTGCGCAGCTGTGAGGTCAGAGACGTACTTCCTATCGCGATAGTGGGAAAGGATTTTGATAACATCGTCCGAAAACATGCGAAACTTGGTATCAATTTCGACATGGGGGTCCTGCTGTCTGAGGAACGCTCTGGGGAAAGGAGATGGTGGTAATAGCGCTGTTGCTTCGTTTTAGTTTTTATTTAATGCTTTTTTTTGGCCTTACAGCGGAGTCGATTTTGAAGTTCATATGTGATGGTGAAAAACTTGGACCCAATTCAAGTAGTGAATGCGCGTTCTCAGGTAAGGTCATGCCTCCAAGTACTATGACCCTAGATGTTTTTGGTGCATTATCAACCCTATTTCGACTATTATCAGAGGAGTAAATAATTTGTTTGCGGTTGTTTCTTGAAGCTGAGATATGTAAATTACTCAAGAGATTGTCGAATTTTCGTTGTAAGGTTACTTTAGCATTAGACCTAATAAAATCGCCTATCAATATTGATCCAACAATTATTCGCGTCCAAAGGCGATCTTCCAAATACAAAGCACAAAAATGTTCCTTCGTCGCATACTTTTTCATTCTGGCGAACATATCGTTCTGCTTGCTTCGTAGTGCAGCTCGAAGTAGTTCCATTTCGATTCCTCGTACTTGTTGGCTGTCCTCTGGTTGGCCGCATATCTCGTGAAGTCGCTTCCGTTTTATAAATCTCGGTACGACTTGATGTTGAATACAGCGGGGGAGAAAGTTGATTTGCTGTCTGGCTAAGACATTCTTTTGTCTTAGTGACAATGCTTCCTTCACAAGTCGAAAATACTTTGCTGGTACATCTTCTAACAGTTCCCAGGTTCGACTTTCTACTAACCTCGGCACTGGAATATGAATGCGTAGTTTTCTTGTTCAGCAATCGCGAGGTTGTTATACAGCATACATTTACTTCCATAGAAAAACACACAATACAATACAACACAACAGTAGCTGACGTTTCGGCAGTATCGCCTTCTTCAGAGCCTGGAAGGGTATGCTGATATACAATTTATTAGGCCAAACACTTCAATAACACTTACAGTAAGACGAAAAACTTCATGGCAATTACATGATCAACAGCTTCTCGAAAAACTCACCGCTTTTTTACATGACTTCCAATGAGGAAGGTTAGAACAGCTGATTATAGTCGCATATGGTTGATGACTTGGTATGGTTGATGATGTACTTCATGTAACAGCTCCCAGGATCGACTTTCTACTAACCTCGGCATTGGAATATGAATGCGTTGATGACATCAACCATAGGCGACTATAATCAGCTGTTGTAATCTTCCTCATTGGAAGTCATGTAAAAAAGCGGCTCTGAAGAAGGCGTTACTGCCGAAACGTCAGCTACTGTTGTATTTTATTGTGTGTTTTTCTATGGAAGTAAATGTATGCTGTATAACAATCTCGCGGTTGCTGAACAAGAAAACAACGTACTTCATGTACTTTGAGTACAATATTTTTGAGAACTTTTGCACTCGACAATGACAAATGTAAACTATGGTGGCGTTCCCTCGACAAAAATTGGCAAAGAAGCATTACAGCTGCCACAGTAACTTACAGAACCTCCTCGAATTGTATTGCTCATCTTCATACTTACTTGATACTAGAACGGCCTGTCATTACTAGTTGTGCGGCCCTCAACATAATCACCGTTTTTCAGAGATTTGCTGGTTAAGCCATTGTGGTTTCCTAGAATCCCGAAGACAGCCTGGCCATAGTTTGCCCCAGGTCGTCACGACAGGCAGTCGCAGGAGCTGTGAATCAGAGAGATTTACCATCATGCTACTCTGATACCAAGACGGTGGTGAATCCTGGTATTGGTTTCCTCCTATCTAGGCTTCCTGATAGAAATGCCGGACTCCTTCTCAGCTTGGGAGACCCTGCAGGGGAGACGAGTCCCCTCGCTGTACATCGCAGTCCGATATCCAGGACATTTCCAGCCACGATGAGGCGGTAAACAGTTGGGAGGGTATTGCTCACCTACAAAACAGAAATGAAAAGACCAGAAAACACCAATCAGCAATCTTGCCGAACGCTTGTTTGCTTAACATAACAGGCTTTTCTACTGCAACTAATTAATGTTGCAGTGTATGGATCTTATTTTTTATTAAGAATTAGTACTAGGACGAAATGAGCTAGGACAAAGCGAAAAGGATGAACTATTTTAAGCGAAAGATATACATTACTAGTTTTCTCGTAAGCATAAATCAAACAAAAATTGTCCCATATTATTATACTTTACTGTTCAATGCTATTCTGTTCCTCATTCGTTGATCGGCAACAGATGAGACGCGCGGCCGGAATGGTCGATAGATGTTGCTTCGAATTTTCTGGTTAAAGGCGATAACAATCATTCTGAAATTGATCAATTTGAGCAGTGTAAAGATGAGAAGAGAGATACTGTTAATCCATAAAGAGAACTCGTTGATAACATCGTTTAGAAATCCTTGTATGAAGATCGTTGGGATCTGATTGGACCATCATTGTTTCTAGAACTACCTTAGCAGAAAAATAGGGAGTTAGAAAGGGATGCGCCGCAAAAATGTGTATCAGAAACCGCTTCGCTTATTCAAAGAGCTGGATGATAGATATAACTGAGCCGCTACTATGGCTTATGGATCGTCTTTGTTTTATTCAGCTCTCTAATCCCACTCGTGCAACTATATAATGTCAAAGTGTCGGTTTTCAAGACGCATTTGTGACTTTCATCGTCGACAACGTTAGTTCAAACTGTACAAATGGTATCTGGGCTCAGCAACGCCACTAGCACTCTTTCCGTGTTAAGATGGCGTTGAAGATCAACATATAGAAGAGGTCTTACAATCAATGTTTTGACTTATTGAGAAGCTTACCTAGAGTTTTAATTTTTGTTCTGGTGTTCATAATGATTCAGCGTCACTGTCATCTTCAGATACACGAATCAAGTAGAGTACGCTAATGAAAGAGCTTCATCCACTTAATGCTGCGGCTACGAAGTTTCGACTCGTAGGAAGCAACTACTATGGACACTCTACCCGAATCGTTGCATTTTTTTCTGGGGATTTTGCGGCTAATCCTTATCTATCACTCAGTAATCCATTGTCCTAGAAAGTATAGGATTGAAGAACGCCGAAGTATGCAAGAAAGCAAGGTCGTTTAAGAGTCACCGTTTTTGAAATCGTTACGCAAAAAGTCTCAGCATAAAAAGGCACATTCTCTACGAATAGTGGCTCATTTCTCACTGGGATGGCTTTTAAGATGTTTGTGTCGACAAGTCGACTAATAAACATTAATAATTACACTATTCTGCTTGCTATCGCTAATAGGACTCACCTATGGCTACATCTCAACATCCTTAGCAGGATCGTTTCGCCTGTATTCAAATTCATTGCCAAATTGACAAAACGTCCAGTAAGATTTTCTTTCTGGCTACTAATGTATTCAACTGGTATAGCCGACTACTCATCCATAAAACCAAACGCGATGGCGAAATTAACAGTCGGGCCGGAGTGTCGACGAGTCGACCAAATAAATATTATCAAATGGAAAATAATGTTCTCTATTGCAACTTTATTCTTTATGTGTTCTGAAGGTGCTGGGTGCCTTACATTCATATCCAATCCTAACCATCGGGCACGCCAGTAAGTACGGCAACTATAATCAACAGACACCACCGAGAATAATACCAAGCACGACGCATTGCTTAGGGCGAGACCTTGCGACCCGTGGCGCGACCCAGGCCACTCGCTCGGATCTAGCCATGCCTCTTAGCAGGGATATTTGCCTTATGACGACACGTGGATATCGCCATCGTTCCTCTTCATCAGTCTTTCTCCAGCTTCATCTCCTTTCATCATAGCCGATTCTGTTTCATTAGACGGGAATATTGTTAAATAAAGACTCATGCTCTTGCCTCACTTATCTGGGCTTGCTGTAGCCGTGCATCTCTTGGCTACATATCACCTCATCAATGCGTACCTATATTTCATCGTACTGGAACACGAGTTGCATATTATTACACCTTCTTAAACCATGGTAAATTAGCGCCTTAGTAATAAGCCCGCTGCAAGCCATAATGTTTGCTCATCATCCAATTGGCTCGATTGTAATCTCTTCTACAGCTCGCATCTAATGCCTGTATATCCAATGCATCATTACTCGTGCTTGGACACCGCAACTCGGCGAACAACTACATCTTTCGTTATACTCCCTTATTCTCATACTGTTAAACTGAATAATTGTATTCATTCATAAGTTGTACATTCTTGCAACATCAGCTATATTAGATTACTCTCTCTTAAGCTTTATGAGAGTTTAAACTCATAAGCGCTCCACCATACACTATACACCGCCGCACTCACTTAACCTATGGTTCATCATCTCTATCTAACCTCATGCCTTAACTCAGCCTTAGTAAGCAGCGTAAGAGTACTGTAACATGTTTAGTGCTGTCATGTGTATATGTCATTAACGGCGTCACATCCGCCTCCATATTGTACAATTGTATAATGTACATACATTTATAATCTCATTGCGTTGTGTAAATAATATATATATATAAACGGCTTAATTATCCAAGTTTGAGGTATCCAGCATTGTGACTGCCAATCAAGAAAAGTCCCGCGTGGCACTAGCAAAGACGAGCAACTAATCCGATCGAGTCTTCTAAACTACTTGGTATTCACATAACAGCGAGCAGTCCCCGACAGTTCCGACAGTTTGCTCTTACTAATTGTAGCTAGTGATAGTTAAATATCTGCCTAGACAAAGTTTTGAAAACGTACCCGGCTCCAGCATGATTTACACCCCAAATGAATGTTGTTGAACAAAATCGCGCAAATCTTTCCGTCAGTTGTGGTGAAATCGCATGGAAGCAGATAATAGTTGATGAGAAGAGTAACGTTGTGCATACTGTCTAAAATAAAATGAATTTACCACACTTTCATTGGAAGAAGAAAGAAAATCTATGCTTCGTAGCAGATGCAATGACTGATGTTAGTTATTGTATTCGGGCAACATCAATTGTAAACAGAAAGTAGGGAATTAGTTTAAGGATGCTGAGACATGAGCAAAAATTGAAGTCTTAGTTTCGATTAGTACTCGCGATCACCCATGATTTCCACTGTAGCTTCTGCTTAGCTGGGTTCAATGCCAATTTGTACTCCCGAAATCATTCCCGTTAGCGAGTGAACGCTCAGAGTCGTTAAAATTAAAGAACTAGCTAAGAGGATAGCGAGACAAAGACCTCGGTTGGTGTGATAGATAGCGCGAGCTCCCTGAAACTGTAATGGTAAGTTCAAAGTTCATCTGCGATTCCTTGTTTTGCTCATACCTTGGCGTCCTTGTGGCTGAATTTCACATAATACCCTACCATAGAAAAAGAATAGGCTGCCAAAATGAATACTCAAACATCAGCAAACAATAAGGTTTATTTGCAAAAGATAAACTTTTTGAAGAACTTGAAGAACGTCGCTAGTTTTTCCTTTAAAATTTTCATCACATTGTGCATCACAACAGGCGACTCGCGGCGTTACGTGGCATGTCCTTAAGCGAGTGGAATAGGTGCTTAAACGTGGAGCAGAAATGACTGTATATTTGAACTGAGACATGTGTGGATGCAAATGATAAGCTCCCCCTCTCTGTTGCACGTGACTCACTTATATGCCCCATATGCATATCCATGTTAATGGGTATGGGTACACTGTCTGTGTGCGAAGTGAGTTTGCGCGTTAGAATTGGCGAAAATCTCAAAACCAAGCCGATGAGAAGGTATGAAAAGTACATATGTGACCCGGTATTGTTTTTAACAGGTAGGCGTCTACTCAGGAAAAATCCGAAAAGGTAACTCCAGGAACAGTATGGCAGGCCATCTTGAAGGACAATGGAAATGGGAAGTGTCGTATAAAAACTGAGGTGTGCTTTTTGCCTCTTGTTCGAACAGAGTGCAGTGCATAGCTGTAGTGTGCAACAGTGGAACATAGAGATATTACTTATATCCATCAAATCAGTCGATCGTTGGTGAGAATAAAAACAACACAGCTGTTGCAGCTTAAATATATAGATAAGCAATCCTCATTGACCAATTCCTTAGGATTGTGCCTTTCTTTTGATTCCACTAAGCATTTTAGAGCTGATTTAATGCATTGTTCCGGCACACATGACTTGCGGTAGAGTACTGATAAACCAAGTCAGTGTTCTTTCTTCTTGGAGAAGTCTACGCTAATTCATCGATCCATGAGAAACAATGTGCCTCGGTAATCTATCGATCCAGTATCGAATCAGTAAGCTAAGGAGAGAACGAAAAAATATGTGATGGTTGGTGAGCATTTCCAACTAGTATCCTTCAAGTTTATTTTTTTTCTTTCTATTTCTCTCTCTCTCTCAAAGTATGACCTGTATCTCCTGTAGTCCCGCTAATCGTCGAGTGACTCGAGCGGGCGCCAGTAAATCCTCCATTTTTTCCTGTCACGTGCAAGAGTAGCCCAGTGGGTTCTGCTCGCTTTAGGAACTCGTCGAGCATCGTATCTTATTCTTTCTAGGCTTTTCGTGAAGAACCCTGACCATTGGGTCGGTGGTCTTCCTGCAATACGTTTCACATCCCGAAAAATCCCTAACGGCTCGTGTGTATCGGTTAGCATTCTGTCTGGCGTATATAACGGCATCTTTGATTTTTGATCGTTGACGCAGAGCGGAGCTTCGGATTCCATCCCTTATTTGTTTGAAACGGGATACTCCTACTATCGTCCTTTCGACTGCGCGTTCTATAACGCTGAGTGATCTTTCATTCTGCTTACGCAGCGACCAGGTTTCTGGCGCATATGTTAAGGCCGCGAATACCATTGAGTCAAAAAGTTGATCATTTACTCGGGTGTTTTTTGTTTTCTACACTACATCCTCGATGCTCTTAAAAGCTCCCCAAGCCGCTCGTTTCCTTCTGCTCAGCTCTGAGCTAAAGTCGTTCATCATATTGATTTCCCGACCTAGATAGACATAACTGGAGCATTTGGAGATATTCGTTTCGTTGAGCGTGAATGGGGCAAACAAAACCAATCCGTTCTTCATGAACATCGTTTTCTTGAGATTAAGTTGAAGACCAATCTTTCCACACGCTTTATCAAAGTCCGCAAGCATTCGTTCCGTTTGGCTAATGTCTGGCGTTATAAGAACGATATCATCAGCAAAGCGAAGGTGATGTAACTGTCGATCATCGATTTTCACTCCCATATTATCCCATTCCAATGTTCGCATGATGTTCTGGAGGGTGGTGGTAAATAATTTTGGCGAGATGGCATCGTCTTGCCTATCCCCTCTTTTGACGTCAATGTTAATATCGTTGTAGAATGGTGAAATTTTGGTTGTGAAATTTTTGTACAGCTCACGAAGAATCTTTATGCTCTGAGTAGAGACTCCTTGACTACTAAGGGCTTCCATGACGGCCACTCTCAATTGAATCAAAGGCCTTTTGTAAGTCGATGAAAGTGAGATAGAGCGGTCTTTTGAACTTTCGCGATACTTCAACGAGCCTTGTTATCGTGTGGACGTGGTCCATCGTACTAAATCCTTTTCGAAAGCCTGCTTGCTCATATGGCTCTCCGTCGTCCAGTGTCTTCGTTCCGCGAGTAATAGAATCTTGCACGAAGGAGTCATAGGTCGAAACCCGTTGTGAATTTTGGAACAACAGCGACATCGGGTAGGCAAAGCCTTCTATTTACTATGATGTGGTCTGTTTCGTTGTGGTCCTTTCCACTGGGAGACTCCCACATCTAGCGTTAAGGGTGGGGTTTCTGGATGGGTGGTCTTGGTCGTCTCAGATAAACTCAGGGAGCTGCTCACCCTGTTCGCTCCATTCTAATCCGTGGTTCCCATGTGACCTTTCTCAGACGTTCTTCTTGGTCCAAGCTTGGCGTTGAGATCTCCAATAATGATCTTGAAGAATGTATGGTGTTTACTGTAGAACTTCTCCATGTCCACGTAGAACGCTTAGATTTCTTCTTTGTCATAGCTTGATGTTGGCGCGTACACGACGAAGATTGTCAAAGCCGGTATTGATCGACATCATTTTAACCGTAAACGTCCGATTCGGATTGTAAGCTGTTCGAATGAGTCGATGTTGATGGACAAACTCGTGTTGACGAGAACGCCGACACCGCCTATTCCTCTACTGTCGCATGTTTCGAGGAACAGTGCTTCTTCAGTGTCATAGACGGCGTTGAATGGGTGGCGTGGTCTCGTCTCGGCCATGCCGATGACGTCGTACCTTATCATTTTTGCTTGCATGAGCAAATCTTCTATCGAGGACTCGGATGCAAGTGTACGAGCATTGTAGGTACAGATCGTCACGATAGTTCTTCGTGATCCAGGCAGCTTCCATTGGTCCTGAGATTTTAGCACTTTCTCCGTATTCGTCCTACCCAACGCTGCGAATACCGGGGGACTTTTTCGGGATCAGAGGAATGAGACACTTTTTTTCACGGTTTTTGAATTTTGATACTCACGTGTAGCTTGCCAGGTTCTCCGAGAGGACGTGGAGCATATTTGTTGGAGGCAGGCGACTTCTAACCGCCTCCCATATACTTCCCTGTCACTTGATTGCAGGCTTTTTGCCGAATTGGCTAGTAGAATACAATCCGCATAAAGCGAGAACGCATTTACACACGCTTGCATAAATACGCCTAACAAATACAGAAAGTATGTGCCAAATCAGAGCAGCAGAAACAGGGAGTCTCTCTCCTGGATCCACCTGCGTCTCAGGAAAGCAAAGGTCGCTTTTGGTCCGCTATTAACCCCCTATCCGCCACCTCGGGACGCGCTGCGTAGCCTAGCGACTAACTGGCTCGAAATCCCTCAAATGACGGAGATCTGTGGCTCAAAGTATATACATATATAAATATATATAACACATGCATATACAGATTCCGATTATCACCGTATCCGTAAGATAGACGATATCGGCTTTTTATGGTTTAAAGAAGCAACGTTGTCCTTCACCTAATGAGGAATTTGCAAGCAGATCTCCACTGAGTAAAAATTCTAAAAATGTTTACGTTCTCATTCATGAGTTTCGTCTTCGATTTACGGCTAGACAAAGAGAACTGTACATTTGGTTTGCAGACTAAAGAAGTGCATAAAAGAAACAAGCTTACAAGTGATTAAGCTTGTGGTGTATACACAGATCCAAATTGTAGTGAATGCAAGAAGTCATCTAATGCGGTGATAAAGGAACAATAAACCAAGACGGTGAGCAAAATATTTGCGATTCCGTTAATATTCTGGTCAAACCTGTGCAAGAAAGCGTAAATCATTCTTGAAGCAAGCCGTCGAGCCATACTCCGTATCGATATTCCTTTGGTAAATTACCTGAACGAATATGGAATTAATTTAGACAGACACGAATTAATTTAGACACATTATAATACTTCGAAACCGACTTTCCTTGAACCTCGGTGTGCATAATCAATATGTATTCTTTCTTTGATGAGCTTACACGAGGTTGATAAAAATATTTATTACCGGCTAACGTTTCGACGTCTTCGTCTTCATCAGAGCCGATGATCCGAGTCGATGGTCCACGCTTGTTATTCGTCTCGATGTGGCGGCTTCGCCTTCGTAAGCTCATCAAAGAAAGAATACATATTGATGGAAGTGTATTAGATAAGGATCTGGCCGGGGCCAGGCCGCGTGTAACCTCTGGGAAATCCTCCCTGCTATTCATTGCGGATTTTTGGCATTTATCCAAAAAGCCTCAAGGAGTTTGCGCGTTGGTGTCTTAGTCTCCTGTGCGGGGATATTGACTTTAACTTCAAAATCGTTTCCGCTACGCTTTTGTATCCTATGCGTGCCTAGTAAGGTACTTTGGCTCACTTTTCATTTGCCATCTAGGTGTTTTTTTATACGGATACACAAGGGTCTGCCCGTTTCGCCAATATATTCGTCTCCACAATCCATGCAAGAGATCAGGTATACCGTACCTGAACTCATGCAATCACCGTCCCTGCTGTAAAAGCAAATTACGCAATTTGTTGTTTCACATAGACGATCACACAAGCGGTTACGAACTAATTGATGACGAAGAGTGTTCGATCATGTAATTGCCATGAAGTTTTTGGTCTTACTGTAAGTGTTATTAAAGTTTTTGGCCTAATAAATTGTATATCAGCATACCCTTCCATGCTCTGAAGAAGGCGATACTGTCGAAACGTCAGCTACTGTTGTGTTGTATTGTATTGTGTGTTTTTCTATGGAAGTAAATGTGTACTGTATGACAACCTCGCGATTGCTAAACAAGAAAACAAAGTAAATCGAAGGTTTTGCCTAATCGATGTCGTTATTGCTTGAAAATTCAACGCTTGATCGCACTTTGCCCTTCTTCACGCAAGATTTCAATTCTTGTAGAAAGGAGGAAAAGGAGACAAATTGAAAAACGAATTTATAAAACTATGATTAACTGTTTTTTTTTCAATTTCATGGATCTATTCGGTTTACTAGAGGCTGTTGGATAGATGTCGTTCTCAATAAGAACGACGAAAAATTCAGTCGACTCGTTCAACATCATCAGGTCATCACTGTGAAAGCTGAGAGCCGAAACTATTTAAGAAACCGCTCCCTTCAGAAATATTGAGCTGTTACGTTAACCTGGAATCACGCGAGCTCGAAGTGCCAGCTCACGCCCAAACTTACAAAATAGTGTGGACAGGCGATAAAATAAGATCTTAAAGAGAGAAAAACAGCAGTTATAGTCGGAGCTGCAGAGGCTAGGAAAAGCATTCGCAAAGCCCATCGAAGCTTCGCCATTTACACGACCAAGATGATTTCACTCCGACGCCCAGACGGAACAATAACAGCGTCTATGGTTGACGCAGGGCGGAGCTTCGGATTCCATCCCTTACTTGTGTGAAACGGGATACTCCTAGCATCGTCCTTTCGACTGCGCGTTCAATAACGCTGAGTGATTTTTCATCCTGCTTACGCCGTGACCAGGTTTCTGACGCATACGTTAAGGCAGAGAGTACCATTCAGTCAAAAAGTTGGGCACTTAGTCCGATGTTTTTTGTTCTCTTCACTACATCTTCGATGCTCTCGAAAGCTCACCAAGCCGATCGTTTCCTTTAGCTCAACTAGAGCTAAGTCGTTCTAAATGTTGATTTCTCGATCTAGATAGAAATAACTGCAGCGTTCGAAGACATTCTTATCGTTGAGTGTGAATGGGGAATGCGAAACTAATCCATTTATCATAAACATCTTTTTTTGTGAGATTGAGCAAAAAATCATTCCTTCCACAGACTTTATGATAGTCGGCTAACATACGTTTCGCTTGGCTCATGTTTGGTGTTATAAGGACGATGTCACCAGCAAAGCGAAGATGGGGTAACTGCCGACCATCGATTTTCTGATGATATAATGGTTAATCTCTTTAATCTACACCCATAATTTCCGAAAGAGGAATTCGTTCTGTTAGTGGAAATTGAAGGGACTCGTGTGGCAGTGTCCGGAGCAGCATGCACACATGTGATTGATCCTACGCCCATGGCCCACCAAGCCTTCCATCCCTCCGAGGTTAGCAAATTGGTAGCAGACTTGTTTGGGAGGATGACAGCACTGGTATGATGCATCGGCAAGCCGTTGTGAAGGCCAGATATGATTTCAATCGGCTCCAGCAATGCCTAATGGAGTCTAATACATGGCGTACACTCAAGGACTGAACAACGCCGAGTGCTTTATCCATTTTTCCTTTAGTGGACATTGTCTCAATAGTTATAATGTGATTACAAAATAAGGCTCTCTATTTTCATTCGATTGGTAGTTTACTGAGTTTCCAGTGTGGGAGATGAACACATTTACGGTCAGCTTTCAAAGCGAACCGACACGCAGGAAGACATCCATATGTACGAGCACGAACAAGAACACCTACGCACATAGAGAATCTATATGTCAACGAGAGAGACAAGAATTTTATCGCCTGAATCCAGCTGCACCTCATTGCTGCAAGTACATGACCGCGTTTGTTCTGATTGGGTCAGCGTTTACTCATTCCTCAGTAAACGAGATCATTGGGAATATAAAACAAGAAAATAGACATGCGTAGTGAGAGAAGTGCTTCCACGATTGCTGACACCAAATTGAAACCTTTGTGCTTATTTGTTCATCGCAGCTGGCCAGCAATGCTTTTCACTCCTGTCAATTAGTCACTTACTAGTAAATTCACAGCTAGTTAAATAAGGTTAAATGAGCATTAAAATAAAATAAGTGGTTCAGTCCTTATCGCTAGCGTTTAAATTCGCACTAAATTTAGAAAACTGGCAAAATTTGCATATAATGCTGACTAACCAGTCGTAGTTTCACCAATGTGAGGAAGTCAAGACAACAGGCAAGCACCAGTAATGCGATGCTCATCCAAAAGTCGATGAACTCCGCAAGAAAATGCCCACATGCGGTGGAGCTGAACATGAACACCAGGGTGTTCTTGTCGAAGACGAAATAGCAGGACTCTGGAGAACAATAAAAGGAATATGGAGGCTATTCACTATTTTGCAAACCTTTGCCATCTTACTGCGTATATTACTTCTGTTTAGTTCTATTTTGGTTGAATCATTTGAAGTATACACGTGAGTGCACTTCGAATTTTTAGCACTATTGGAAGAAAACTTACTGTGAAAATATACACAGCCATAAGCGAGGCTTATGATCGCCGTCACGGTTATATAGATGAAAGTATTACGAGTTGTGAACAAGACTGAATAATGTATTGGTTTGTATAAGCAGATGAAGCGATTCGCTGAGAGAAGTAGTATGGAAAAATAGGAAGCCGCTTGAGCGATGATGGTGATCTGTCCGATCGTTCGATTCACATTGAACAAATCATACAGGTCCCTAAAATGTGCATGAAATACGGAGAATTATAAGAGTCATCTCGATGCATAGTTTCAGTTTCCATTTCGAATGGGCTTAAAGGTATCACAAAACCACAATCACCACACAGGTATCGTTGATAGGTTCATTATGAAGACGCGAACATAAAACAATTGTGCCTGAAGAATGCACATCCGCACTTATGAATGGAAGCGTAATGGATACAGTATAAGACGATTATTAAACAAGTTGTTCACTATAGTAGCCGTTCTGTGGAATTTTTAGGGTTGCTGGCAATAGATGACTCCAGATAGCATTTTGTTATACAGCGAATCGCGAAGATGACGACGAGAGATGACTTTTCGCGACACGATGTGGTCACGAAAATCCGCATCGGGAGAAGTGACAACTGCGAACAATCGACAACTGCGGACTCGCAGCAATCCGGCTCTGAGGAGAGCGAAGAAACGAAACGAGAGCCGTGTAAAAGTTTTTTTTTTTATCAATCTCGTATTAGCTCAATAGTGAAATACGTTTTATACAGCGACATAAAACCTTTTTGTGGGAGGATTTATTTAGAGATTCCCGGTAAGAAATACAACTACGAAAACACCAAGACATGAGCAAAACTCGGATCCTCAGTTGGGCTTCGAGCTGCGTACACCCGTTAATGTGCCAACCGAGTCCTTGATTTACCTTTCTCTTAGTCATGTTTTTTAGTCTTTCGATGCTGTCAGCAATCAAACTTCAACGGAAATGATCTGGAAAAGATAAATCAGTATTGAGACCAGTTAAGCTAAACAGCAGTCGTAATCACAAGGTGCTAACCTGACTGAGAGAAAGTCAGGCAAACACTTCTCGGTCGACCTGCTGAAAAGCGCGTGAGCCCTACCAATAATAATTGTGGGTTCAAAACCCAACTGAGCAGACGAGTTTTGCTCATACCTCAGCATACCTATAGTTGCATCCCACATCGAACATTGCCATAAAAAAAGAATAGGCAGTGTATAAAAGTCAATACTTCATGATGAAGGTGGAGAATTAATGCGACGACGCGATTGCCAAACAGCAAATCCAGTCTGGAAGTAGAATTGCCAAGCCGATCATAAGTAATAACAACTAAGCATAAGTAAAGCTTCGCTACAGTGATAACCAACTTTTTAACAACTAATGATAACCGCCGTTCAGGATGACAATCTTTCGTTGATATACAATTGTTCCTAAAAATGAGATGGAGCAGCGAATCACTGGCTCTTCCGGACAGATTCGTATTAAGAACAAGAGGGATAAGGGAAAAGAATGGACGAAAAAGTATAGCTGCCCACTACATTATTTCCATCTTGTGAAGTAAAAAATCTGATGTCCTATGTTAAGGACAAGTTCTAAAAGAACTGAGCAGGAAGAAAAAAGAGAACTAGAAAACCGTAAAAACATACAAAAATGCGGGACACGTCAATGAAATCCCATCTCATAGAGATAAGCTCTAATGGGATAGATTGCGCATACTAGGTGAAACATTCTATGGAATTGCTACCACAAACTCCTTGTATAAAATTTAGAATGACTAGAAGCCAGTGCAGACTCATGACTGAAAGCGACACTGAGCAGTTCTCCGTGAGCTGTCGGGTAACACGTCTTCTGCACGCCACTTGTAACAAAAGGACTTATTGACTAGTGAATGGTCCCGAACGAATTTAGCATAATCATGAGAAGAATTCCACGGATCTCTCTCATATGACGGATCTCAAGCCGGTTAGTCGCGAAGCCACGTGGCGCATCACCATGAGGCCGGCAGGGGCTTAAGCGCGGACAAAAAGCCACCATTACTCCCTAAGACGCAGGTGGATCTAGGGGATAGGCTCACTCTTTCTGCTGCTCCGACTTGACACATACTTTCTGTAAGCTAAGCATATTCATACATGCGTGAGTTCTTCTCGCTTGTGCGGGTTGTATTCTACGAGTCAATTCGGACAAAAGCTTGCAATCAAGTGACAGGGAAGTATATAGGAGGCGGTTAGTAGCCGCCTCCAACAAATAGGTCCCATGTCCACTCACGGAAGCATAGCAAGGTACCCGTGAGTATAACAAGCCTCCACGTTCTAAAACCAGCAAGCTGTACGTGGGTTTCAAAGTGCTAGACACAGTAAAAAAAAACGGGCCTCATTCCATAGACCTTGAACGAGCTCCAATTTCACAGCGTTGAGTAGGACGAGTACGAAGAGGCTACGAAAATCTCAAAACCATTGGAAGCTGCCTGAATCACGAAGAACTATGGTGACGATCTGTACCTACAATGCACGTACACTTGCATCCGAGTCTTTGATAGAAGACTTGCTCATGCAAGCAAGAATGATAAAGTACGACGTAATCGGCTTGGTCGAGACGACACGACGCCATCCATTCAACGCCGTTTATAGCACCGGAGAAGAACTGTTCCTCGAGACATGTGACAATAGAGGAGTGAGAGGCGTCGGTGTTCTCATCAGCACAAGCTTGAAAAACAACATCGAATAATTCAAACAACTAACAACCCGAAACGGACAATTACGTTTAAAAAGATGTAGACCAATATCGGCTTTGATAATCTTCGGCGCCTTTGATTCAAATGAGATAGAAGCGGTCATGAAAGCCCTTGATAGGCAAGAAGTTCCTAATCAGTACATAAAGAATCTTCATGAGGCCTACAAATATTTCATAACCAAGATACCACCATTCTACAACGATGTTAACAATGACGTCAAAAAAGTCGCCAAAATTATTTACCACCACCCTCCAGAACGTCACGCGAACATTGGATTAGGACAATATTGGAGTGAAAATCGATAGTTGGCAGTTATACCATCCCTGCTTTGCTTACGACATCGTCCTTATAACACTAAACATTAACCAAGCGGAACATATGCTTGTCGACTTTGATAAAGCCCGTGGAAAGATTGGTCTTCGACTAAATCTCATGAAGAACGGATTGGTTTCGTATGCCCCATTCACGCTCAACGGAACGAATATCTCCGAATGCTTCAGTTATGTCTACCTAGGTCGGGAAATCAATATGATGAACGGCTTAGCTCCAGAGCTGAGCAGAAGGAAACGAGCGGCTTGGGGAGCTTTCAAGTGCACCGAGGGGGCAGTGAAGAGAACAAAAAACATCCGACGTTCTTTACGCCAAACAGTCGAAAATAAGGTGGGCCGCACACGTAATGCCTACTAATGACAACCGATAGACAAGAGCCGTTAGTGACTGGATTCCTCGGGATGTCAAACGTACTGCAGGAAGACAACCGACCCGATGGTCAGAATTTTTCACGAAGAACCTCGAAGAAGGATATGGTGCTCGACGAGTTTCTAAAGCGAGGTGAACCCACTGGGCTACTTTTGCACGCAACGCGGAAAAATGGAAGATTTACTGGTGCACGTTTGAGTCAACCGATCATCAAAAGGGAGTACAGGTGATACTGGTAACGAACATTTTAAATGAGCCAGCTTCTTCAAATGAAGTAGATAATGATCCTGAGCTTCCGACTGAAGATAAAGAATACTGCTTTTAAGCCGTGTCAAACAACACTTTTATTCAGATCACGGAACCCAACTGTTATTTTGTTTTGGTAAGACGGTGGCTAGATCAGAAGTTTAGCGTGAGGCTAACAAGATTGCCCTTAATGTCTTTGAAAGCTCATTTGATTTATTTAGTATTAAGACAAAATCCTTGGTGCAAATCTTTAAAAAATGGTTTTGTAATAGATGGTTAATAAGAGAAACCATCAATACTCCAGTGAAATCATATAAACTGAATGCGATAGATAGACCTGAATCCTACTCATGCGATGAACCAGTCGAGTAACTCAGTTTAAAACCACCGAAGAAACATTCTGTTTTTTATGCATTCTTTCTTTGATGAGCTTACACGAGGTTGATAACAATATTTATTCTCGGCTACTTTTCGAACTATTCTGTTTTTTGTCGACGATTTGGTGCGAATCAACTGTTGTGTTTAGAAACATGCGGTTCTCCACACAAGCATGTTAAACACCTTCAAGGATTATGATTGCGACAGAAATGAACTGACTGGAGGAAGTATGAAGATAGGTCGTCCAACTACTTGTTTTGTACTTACTAATACGCAATACATGACTCGACCACTGTATGCATTACGCTGTTTGGATTTTAGTCCCTCTTGCCTACGATTCGTTTTTCCGCATCCACCATCCACGAACGTTTTCGAACTTTTCTCTTGAATGTGGGCTCAGCTTTTGGTAGAGGATGGTTTCGTCTTCGCCATGAATGTTGTTTATTGCTGGTTGTGTCAATTCTTCCTGGAATCCTGACGAAATTCTGAGATGGCTGTGCTAGAGAGTTTTCAGTGAATTAGACAAAATGAGCTTATTCCAAACAAGTCTAGATCCAAGTTCTCGGTCTTCGGGAAGGGGAGGCTTGAGGGTTCAGAACGAGAACAAAACAGTGCTGAAGAAGGTAGTCCGCGCAATGAGGTGCATCATCCTTCCTGAGTTATCGGTTCCCTATTTGTTTTAATAGGTTAAAACAACAAAAAATCAACTTTGGCCAAACATTTCCTTCAGGAATAAAATGGAAAATCATCTATTTATCCAATGTTGAAACCCTATAAGGCGTCGCTACTTTTGGTTATGATGCAAGAAAGACTCCAAAAATTATACCATGAAAACGTGAGAGTGTAGTTTCCGTTGTGAAAAAATTTTTAATCATAAGAAACATCGGTGTCAAATCAAAACAAAAAAAAACTTACCACAAAATGAGTGGTGCGACCCAAAACAAATAACAGGAGATAAGGAGAGCATTGGCCGTTGTATGAAATAATGTGAGGTAGCCGAACGCAGTTTTGAACGTCTTGATTTGCAGAATAAGAACAGCACAGGCGCAGTTTGAAAGGATCCCGAGCACTCCCAGCTGAAACTCCTCATGAGATCAAAATAGCCAAATGTTGCAATCATTTTCAAAACAACAATGTTTTCGCTTGGTTTATTCTCCACATTATTTGGGGAAGCCTGAGGCGCTGAAAAGAGTAGTTGGAAAGGTAGTGAAGGCGCTTTTAGAGAGGATTAGAATTTTCTCTCAAAACTTCGTGTTTACAAATATATATAAAAGAATAAACAAAACATTTAAATTAGTGACAAATTGAAATGTTGGAGGATCATTTTCGTTTCACAGAATATTTATACTGTTTGTCTGGAAAAAAGAAAAGATCAGAAATGCTCAGTTGAAAACGCGAATAGCACGAAATTCTATGAGACGAAAAAAAAATTATAACTCATATTATACAAAAAACTTTTTAAAAAATAGGAGCTCAGTAAGTTCAAATGGAACTCATTTGACACCGCAAATGTGCGCCTTTAACCCGAGCATTAATTACTTGGATATTTCGATGGTGCGTCTCTATGGGTAGTGCACATCGCAGCACGTTTTCCTTTCGTTTTTCTTCTCACTTCATGATAGCCCATCGTTTTAGATGGACACCGAGGAAACGCTTGCATTTTTTTTGGGATTTTTTCAAATTTCGTCTATGTGTCATTTGTTCTTATTACACGACAGGTACACTCAGTATTTCGCCATCGATCAGTGTTCTCCTGCGTCCCGAAGACGAGACACATCTCGAAGACCAGATCTTCGCATTCCGGCTGCGTTTTGTGTGAGCCGATTAAATCGTCTTCAAAAGACATAGTTCAGGCGTTCTGTGAGTAGTGCACAGTATCTTTAACATGGTTGAAGTATTTACCACCGTCTCTGCTGCATAACAGGGTGCTGATAGGATCGTTTAATCGAAAAGGTGAGCGCGGTTTTTGACGTTGTTTAGTTGTTCGGCAGATCTTTCGAAAGCTCGGAATGCGGCCTATACTGCTGTCCTTCTTTTGCCTGATTTTTTCTTTAATTTGTTTTTTGTATCATTTAACATTCAAGCTACACTGACGAGGTGGTATTCAAAGGATAATGGGTAAAGCTCTCAGCGTTGGTCAATCCTCGAAGGATGCGCCATGCATTCGACTTCATTAAGTATCGTTGGAGGGGATTGAATGCTTATCTGGCCTATATAATGACTCGCGGTGACCTACCGATGTATCCAATCAGTGCTGAAATATTCCTAAACAAGTCTACGTCTATACCTGCAGTAGAGTAACGGCCCGAGGTCGATCACTGGTGCTTCCACCTTAGACATATGTTTTAAAGTGAATGAATTTATGTCTGGCCTTTACAATGAGTCGTGGTGGCCAATTAATGTATCGAGCCAATGCTGTTATCCTCCCAGACAAGTTTGGTGCGAAATAGCCTACCCCGGAGTTATGGAAGTTTTGGTGGGCCATGGGCGCGGAGGTCGATTCAAAGCGCGTATTGCAGGGCGCCTCGGACCACTGTGGCACACGCACCCAAGGCGATATTTGTGATGAGAAAACCATTCAGTTCGATCTATTGGTCTTCGCGCCATGGCGTTTTGTGCAATTTTTCATAGTCCCTCATTAACTTCATGGAGTATCGTTTTTACTTCACTCCTCGAAGAGATTAAATGTCATCCGCATGACGAAGGTTTGGAGGGAAATAATGCATTGGTGTTCTCATGCCAATAGAGTGACTTCATTATCCACTACGATAAAGAAGTGAGCAGTTTTGCTGAGATAATTTCGTCTTGCGGAAACGCTTCTCTTATATGTATAATAAGGGGTCGATGGGAAAGCTGTGTTCTGTGCTGAAGTTCCGACAACAGTCAGCCAAAATTCGTATAGATGACGTATCCATTCCTTAAACGACGAGCGCTGATAAAACTGCATTCGTTTTAACGCTAAAAAACCCTTGTCATTAGGCGATGTGGGTTAAGACGCGAGATTTATGGTACTCTCGACAAACTTCTATGACCAGTGACACTTATTAAACGTACGTGCTCCATACAGTGAAATCTTTGTAGAAATCCTGCTTGCTCAACTGGTTGCGCCTCATCTAATGTTTCTGACGTGCTCAGTAGAATAATCGTCATGAACAGCTTATGCACTATGTTCAACAAGCATATAATACAGTAATTACAAAGAACTTTTTTGCCACAATGATCCTACCCTTCTGTGGAGACATTTAGTGCTTGGAAACCAATTTCGGTTTAATTTGAGGTCCTCGAGACTGCACTTTTTAGCTCACGAATTATTTCTCTTGTGATGCGTGTTACCTTGCACACCATCGTACTCCGGACCACACCTGGTGAGTCAACTCGCGTACGTGGTGTGCTGTATCCAATGATCCTGCCCTTCTGTGGAGACATTTAGTGCTTCAAGGGACAAGGCGACTTTTTGCCACACTTCTTGAGCAAGGTAACCGCCATCGACGTTTTTCACTGGTTTGGCATATTCTCTTTCTGAAGGAAAATTCCACATGGCTTCGAGAAGCATATGTTATTTATATTTTCAAATTAGAAGGATGTCGCATGCTACTGGGTCTGGAGTTGCAACTCTGTTCATGTTTTCTATGTCAGTTAGAACTTCAAGGAAAAGAACCCTAGGAGGGTGTTTCCCACCGGGTGTCTCTACACCGGACATGGCAATTAGTTAAACTACTTTTTTCTCCTTTTTAAAATCAAATGGTAGACCACGTTTACTAAATTGTTTGAATTTTTTTAGAAAAAATTATTTTGCGAGCGTCTAGACTACAAAAGAGAACTTGTATTTAAAACTAAGTGGCTAAAAATGAAGGTAGAGACAAAAAGTTAGAAACTCACTGTTGCGCAGCATATTAGAGCAATTGTGTTTTCAAGCCCTTCTTCCATTTCGTGAATAATCTAAATAAACTTTTCTCGAAATTCTTTAAAAATTTGAACGGTGCCACAAAAAATATTTAGGAGAAGTTTCAGAAGCCAGGAAGTGGGTGTAATTGAACAGAACAATGATCACATCTTTCTATTTAGTGTCAAGGGATTTCAAAGCAAAGTGGAAGGAACAAAGTTGAATACACCTGCATTCAAATACCAATTGATTAAAGAAAATTTTTGAGAATACATCCGTAACGATGTTGAGATATTCACAGAACTTGGAAGCTAGGCGAGATCGAACCATGATTACCCTTTCTGGGGGGCTCGCGTATTAAACACCGCACAACAGAAGCACTTGCTTTGCGTTTCTCTCATCCAGTTTTAACATTGTGGTTCTTAAGAATATTGGTTTACATGTGGACTAAGAATTGTTTGCTTGTTGAGGTTTTACTACGAGCAAGCATTTGAAATAATATCTCATTCGCTCTATTATCGTGAATTGAAGGAAGCGCTTGTAAAATTCTGTACTATTGACAACGCGTAACGCAATGGTTAAGTATTCCTTACCATACGCATAGAACCATCGGTTGGATTCTGCGCCGAGAATTGACAGGCCTTCCATTTCTCTTTCGTCCTATGACAATTTCGTTATGGAAGATAGAAATGGAGACTTTATGCATCGCTATCTTCCCGTAACTCATTGTACCGACTAAATATTCGTTCAGTTACCTCCACGATGCTATGGATGGAGTCGAATACATGGCACGTCCTTTAGGCAATGGTCAACGCCGAATGTTTCATCGGCTAACTGGGTATATGTGTGGAAGTTAAAAATCTGTTCAAACATTAATAGATGAAGAGAACATTCGGCGCTAACAACATCCTGTTGGCCGCTTGCTTAAGCACACTATGGACGGCAGATATTTACTAGTATAAACTAGTGACTTTGCTTCACAATGAATCTTATTCGTTTGAAATTGCTCCTGGTTGCTTGCCATCGTCATAATGGTAACGAATTGTTTTTTACGTGGAGTACTGAATTCTGGAAAGCAATGCTGTCCACGAGAATACGCGCACAAGTCGGCTCACAACTCAACTCATAAATTTGTATCAAGGTGACGAAAATGCCTAGATAAATCCTAATGAATCCTACTTAAATTAGAAAAGTTTTTTTTAAAACCAGCAAAAGCGCTTCAAACTGTTGAAATCAATTACTATTTCTTACCTCTCTGATGAAATTTTATAATCTGTCACCTGTCACCAATAGCACCGTTGATTATCGAGTGACTCAGGCGGGCGCCAATAAATCCTCAATTTTTCCCTGTCGCGTGCAAGAGTAACCCAGTGCGTTCACCTCGCTCTAGAAACTCGTCGAGCAACATATTTTTCTTCTAGGTTCCTCGCGAAGAACTCTGACCATCGGGTCAGTGGTCTTCCTTCAGCATGTTTGACATCGCGAGAAATCCAGTCACTAACAGCTCTTGTCCATCGGTTGTCATTCATACGCATTACGTGTCCGGCCCACTTTATCATCGACTGTTTGGCGCACAGAACGGCAACTCTGATTTCTGGTCGTTGACGCAGGTCGAAGCTTGGGATCCCATCCCTTACTTGTGCGAAACTGGATACTCCTCGCCACGTATTTTCGACTGAGAATTCAATAACGCTGAACGATCTTTCATCCTGCCTACTTAGCGACCAAGATTCTGACGCATTCGTTAGGACAGCAAGTACCACTGGGTCAAAAGGTGAGCACGGAGTCGGGTGTTCTTTGTTCTCTTCACTACATCCCCGATGCTCTTGAAAGCTCCCCAAGCCGCTCGCCTCCCTGTGCTCAGCTCTGGAGCTAAGTCGTTCATCATATTGATTTCCCGACCTAGATAGACATGACTGGAGCATTTGAAGATATCCGTTCCGTTGAACGTGAATGAGGCATACGAAACCAATCCGTTCTTTATGAATGCAGTTTTTATGATTTATCCAAAGACCAATCATTACGCAGGCTTTATCAAAGTCGGCAAGCATGCGTTCCGCTTGGCTAATGTTATGTGTTCTAAAAACGATGTCATCAGCGAAGCGAAGATGGTGTAACTGTCTACCATTGGTTTTCACTCACATATTATCCTCCTCTAATCTTCTCTAACGGGTGGCGGTAAAAAATTTTGGCGAGATTATATCGTCCTGCCTAACTCCTTTTTTGACGTCATTTTTAGCGCCGTTGTAGAATGGTGATATCCTGGTTGTGAAAGTCTTGGACAGTTTATGAAGAATCTTTATGTAATGAGTAGAGATTCCTTGACTATCAAGGGCTTCCATGACTACTTCTATCTCAATTGGACGAAAGGCCTTCTGTAAATCGATGAAAGCAAGACAGAGCGGTCTTTTGTACACGCGCGATACTTCAATGCGCCTTGTTATCAGGTGGACGTGGTCCATCGTTCTAAATCTTTTTCGAAACCGTTCTTGTTGGCATTGTTTTCCTTCGTCCAATGTTCTGCCAGTTCTGTTTAGGATAACTCGGGCGAAAAGTTTGTAGACGACAGGCAGCAAGGAGATTGTGCGATACTTGCATATATCGCGTAGGTCACCTTTCCTGAACAATAACACGGTCTTGCTGGTCTTCCACTGACAGGGACCTTGAATTCAGACGGCTAACGTGTGAAAAGCTAAGCCAGTGTATTTACGAGGACTGGCGGAAGGTTCTTCAGGTGTGCTGGTTTCATCCTGTCCGGACCTGGTGCTGTTCAGTATTTCACCGACGAAATGGCATATCGGATTTCGAAAAGGAGAACCGATAGTAAAACATAATCATTCTCCTTTAATTCATATGACGGAAGATAGACGTGGCTGTCGAAGAAATCTGAGTACTATTCGTAAACGATTTTTCCATTGCCTTTCTGGACGCTGTTACTGTTCCGTCTGGGCGACGGAGTGCAACCATCTTGGTCTTGTAATTGATGAAGCTTCGGTAGGCTTTGTGAATGCTTTTCCCAACCTCTACAGCTTCGACCATTACTGCTGTTTTTCTTTCTTTAAGATCTTTTTATCGCCTGTTTACATTGTTTCGCAAGTTCGGACGTTAGCTCGCTGTTGTCTATCCACGCTGGCATTTCAGCTCGAGTGCTTCTGGAGACGAACATCTCTTGGTGACTTTCGAACTCTCAGCTTTCATAGCGCTAACGTAAAAATTTTGAATGAGCCAGTCGTATATTTCGTCGATGTTATCGACAACGACATCTGTCCAACAACCGACTAATGAATTGAATAAGTCCCAGTTTACGGTGGTTTTGGGACTTTGGTTTCTGAATTTAGTGGCTTTTTCTCCTTTTACGCGAGTAATAAAATCTTGCGCGAAGGAGTTGAGGGTCGGAACCGGTTGAGAATCTTGGACCAACAGCGATATCAGTTAGTCAAAGCCTTCTATTTGTTATTATGTGGTCTCCTTTGGAAGACTCTTACGTCCAGTGTTGTGGGTGGGGCTTCTGGAATTGCAAGCTACCATGGATGGTCTTACTCGCCGTGATAAACTCAGGAAGCCGCTCACCTTGTTCGTTCCATTTCAATCCGTGGGTTCCAATGTGACGTTCTTCAAACGTTCTTCTTGGTCCAATCTTGGCATTGAAATCTCCAATGATGACCTTGAAGGATGTATGGTCTTCTCTGTAGAACTTCTCCAAGTCCATGTAGAACGCTTCGACTTCTTCTTCGTCATAGTTTGATGTCGGCGCTTAAACGACGAAGATTGCCAAAGCCGGTGCTGATCTACATCTTTTTAATCGTAAGCGTCCGGGTTGTAAGCTGTTCGAATAAATCGCTGTTCGTGGAAAAAGACGTGTTGATGAGAACACCGACTCCTCTACTATCGCATGTACCGAGAAACAGTTCCTCTCCGGTGTCATAGACGGCGTTGAAATAGTGACGTCTTCTCGTCTTGACTAGACTAATGACGTCGTACCTTATCTTTCTTGCTTGCATGAGCAAGTCCTCCATCGAGGAATTGGATGCAAGTGTACGTGCATTAAAGCTAAGGACCATAGTTCTCGTTAGCATAGTTCTTTATAATCCAGGCTGTTTCTTTCTATTGGCCCTGAAATTTTGCAGCCTCTCCGTACTCGTCCTACCGAAATTGTGGTCTCTTTCGGGGTCAGGAAAATGAGGCTCATTTTTTACGGCGTTTAGCATTTTGATACCCACTTATAGCTTGCTGGGCTCTGAACGTGGGGGCTGGTTATACTCACGGGTAGCTTGCCAGGCTCTCCCAGAGTGAACATGGAGCTTATTCGTTGGAGGCGACTCCTCACCGCCTCCCATGTGCTTCCCTATCACTTGATTGCAGGCTTTTGGCCGAATTGACTCGTAGAATACAATCCGCATAAAGCGAGAACGCATTCACACACGTATGCACGAATACGCCTAGCAACTCCAGAAAGTATGTGCCAAATCGGCGCAGCAGAAACAGGGAGTCCATCCCTTGGATCCACCTGCGTCTCAGGGAAGCAAAGGTCGCGTTTAGTCCGCGATTAACCCCTATCCTCCACCTGGGAACACGCCACGTAGCCTCGTGACTAACCGGCTCAAGATTTCTCATATGAGTGAGATCCCTGGCATTTATCATCTACAGAAGGAATTTGTAATTTTTTCTGACGAAGTTTAGCACAAAATAAGCATTCAGTAATGACTCTATTATTATTTATAAACGACGAATTCATAATTCAATGCCGAGGTTAATAGAAAGTCGATCCTGGGTTCTATTAACATGTCTGAAAGAGGGTAATGCAATGGTAGCAATCACATGCAGTAGGTGGACGGTCAATGCCAACACCTTGGTTTGGACCTGCACATGGGCCACCAATTCTTCCATTCTTCCAGATTTGGAAAATTGGCGACCGACTTGTCTAGGCAAGCTCGATCCCTTTAATCAAAGCCAGAACAGGCTAGCATGGTTATCTTAGGATTACCGAAAGAATAGACTCGACTAGAATTCCATAACACTCAATGCGAAGACGAAAAATACTTGAAGCAGCCGAACCGACAGGTAAAAGTTTCGAAAATCTACACGAATGAGGGTACGAGGAGACGAGTCGAATGAAAAAATGCTGGAATCCACATAAATGAAACACCTGATGTTGAGCCGTATAATGAAAGGTTTTGTAACATATAAAGAAAAGACCGTTGTGGGATTTCCCATAACTTTTTTATGTGAAGTCATGGTGCAGAACGGAGACTGCATGATTTTCTATGCTTGTAGACGAAAATCTTGTTCATCCGGAGAGCTGCATCATAACAATTTCACCTGCATCTTCAACAATCGAGAGCGTCCAAGCGGCGAGAATTCCTCGATCAGCGAAGTATTGAGTAATTCACCGATCTATAGAGCAGAAACCGCTCTATCTTCTTTATCTTATGTACAATTCTTATAAAACACACTTCCGATGGTAGGGCGTCGAAATTTTTGGAAGAATTGAAAAAGCTCGAAGTCACGGCAGGGTACAAAGCGAAATGCAACTACAACGTTGCTGAGATATTTGTAAAACACTGGACCGTAGGTGTCTATGGTGGGGAATGAACGCACTGCTGTCCTTTCCGGGGAGCAACGCGTTCACCACCACACCATGCCGGTCCTTCGTTTTGCCTGACTCTCAGCTAGTTTTATCGATCAGCTCCATCAGCAATCAGAAAGCTCAAATTTTCAAAAAACCCTACGCAAGACCAGAATCCTGTTCTAAATATGGGCCTTGACGCGAAATAGAGAAGAACAAAATTACAACTTGTGGCCCGTGGTAGATCAGAATTTTGTTCTTTTAAGATAAAAGGACTTGTTTTTTAAAGAACACGATGTGTAGAATCTCATGGCTCATGTTTGAAACAATAAAGTTCAATGTGTAGCATGGCACATAACTATAATATTGCTGAGATATTTGCAAAACAAATATTTCAGCACCATTGTTGTTGTATCCCACCTAATACTCTGGGGTAGAAAAATAATCGGCAGTAAAAAAAGTTAAGCATTTGCCATTTTATTTCGGCTGTTGGAGGACTTTGCCTACTTTACGAATGTCGTAGAATGCGGGTCAAATCGATGACCCTTCGAATCTTGAAGACGGTCAGACTAAGGCGTTCCAACATGGACTAGATGATAGCAATGAGGAGGGGGTTAACTAGGACCTTAGATCCCTGATCGACGTGATCACCAACCATTGTGTTACATACTGAGTGAGTGTATATATTATAACGACAGAAAGAATTGAACAACGATTGTTTACTTATCGAAAGTAAAATAAAAAAAATGGAATGTGGAGCACAATGTGGAATCTTCTGCACTTTCCGTTAAGGAATGTGAAGGCAGTGAATTGAAGAAAGAGAACGTGCAGAAAGAGGATGAACTGATCGATGAGTGATCCCGTCTGAGCCTCACATTTAATGGATCTTCGACGATGCTCAATCTGGAGTGGTTTGGAACAGAACGAATGATGATAAACAGCGGCAGAACTGTTTAAAATTCTCTAACACTATTGAATAAAGGATAAAGGATAAAGCTCTTGGCATTGATCAATCCCTGAGGAATGCAATCTCAGTGCTGCTATCCTCCCAGACAAGTCTGGTGCCAATTTGCCGACCACGGAGGGATGGAAGGCTTGGTGGGCCATAAGCGCAGGAATCGATTCCAGGTGCGTGTCGCAGAGGCGCCTCCAACCACTGCGCCACACGCGCCCCAGCCCCAACACTATTGAATAGATAAGTAAATCCAGACTATTGCGTAGTATTGTATAATAAAGCACAACTCGACTTAGCAATGCCTTAAACACCAACTTTCATTAGGTTTCGGCGGAAATAGTAAGCATTCTTCTAAATTATTGATTGACACGAGATTAGACTATAAAATTTTTAACGAAGACCCACATCGCGACAATGATCGGCTGCGGACAAGCGACTCGGTTCAAAGCGGTTCTGACAGGGACAAAGGCGCTGAAACTTTAGCCGAATAAATGCTTTTGTTTACACCAAGGTTGATTCATTGAAGATGAATATTTCATGAGGCAGTGCTTAGAAGTGCCCTACAATACGCAGCTCGATCCTGATCCCTGAGATCACTAAGCTTTTCACTAAGTGGAACATTAAAAAATTTAAGACGGTACCAAAATAATGTTTTATTTTTTATTTTCTGCCTACTACAATTTTCACAGCATGTTACTATGCGAAATACAACCACAGCGTTGCTGAGATATTTGCAAAACTCTGGACCGCAGGTGTCTATGGTGGAGAACGAACGCGTTATTGTCCTTTCCAGGGAGTAACGCGTTCACCATCACACCATGCGGTTCCTTCGTTTTGCCTGTCTTTCAGCTAGTTCTATCGATCTTTTGACACCAATATATTTTCTAATAAACTCCTAAATAAACGAAAATACTGAGCTTATCTTGGAAGGATGTGCTCTGCATGAGGTTGAACATGTTGTGTTTCACTGTTAAGCATAAAGGAACACTACTTTCGAAAGAAGGGAACAGGATCTTAGCAGTTTAATTATGGCCAATTGTGCTGCACAGAATTCTATTCAACATTCTTTTTTAGGTTTCTTCTTCCAACTAAACATTTTTTATGTAGAAGGTAACTACGCGACAGATTTGGTTTTATTCTATTACATCTCACCTATTTCATTCAAATAGGTCGAACAGTCTTAATTAGTAACTCCCACGTCTGACTTTCTATTAACCTCGGCATTGATGGAATAATTCTTTTTACTTTTGTTTAGCAAACACGAGGTGTTATTTTATTTCTTTATTTACGTACAAGTGGTTTCTCTCGGGTGAATTTAATATACTCTAACTTTTCGTTCAGCAACTCGAAACATTTGTCGATTTCTTCTTGTGTTGAACAAATGATCAACCAGTTATCTATATACCTACAGTAGACTAACGGCCCGAGGTCGATTGCTGGTGCTTCCACTTTAGACATGAAGGCAACGGCAAGGGTTTGTGCCAGTCGTTGTACCGTTGCCAACCCTCTCATTTGTGCGTTATACCTCCCGGACCATCTGAACATTGAGCAGTTTAGGCACTCCTTTAAGAGCGTCATCAGCTGCTGAATCGAGAAGCCATACATGTTTGTTACTCCTTCATGTTGTATAAGGAGCTCGCGAATGCCTTGCATAGCGGAGTCATTCGACACATTTGTGTAGAGGGCGGTGACGTCTAAGGACTCCATTACGTACGCGTTTTGTTGCGCGTTACGTAGACGATCCAGGAACATTTGGGTGTTCGCTAGATGGGCTGGAATGTACTTTAAAAATTTGGTAAATACTAGGGTTATTAACCACGTTACTCTAACCGTTGGTCCGTCCACGCAACTAATGATAGATCTGACATTAAATAACGATGGATCGGTAGACACGAGATCATCGCTGGATGCTAACTTATGGGTTTTGATAAATAAGTACAAGACTGGACATGTTAGTAGATCAATTTTGAGATGAGAGATAACTAATGGCTTTAACCCAGCCGCTCCTTCCATTTTAACCCATTCGTTGTTTAACTTTCGGTAGTGACTTTAAAATTCCTTCTCAGACGACGGACGATAAAGGGAAGCATTTTCCAGGTGCTTTTCGGTTATCTCAACATCTAAGTGATCTAAGGAAATCACAACAAACTCTCCATCCTTATCACTAACGGATAGCCTTATTTTTTCGATCTTATCAGCTTTCGTACCTTCCGCATACCACGTTTTTGCATTTCAGTAAGGTTGGAGTAGTATCTTTTGGCGCGATAGTGATTAAGGACTTTGAAAGTTTCATTAGTAAACGTCCGAAATTTAACGTCAACTTTATTATTAGGCTTTTGTTTTCTAAAGAACGGTTGAGGAAATGGTGGTACTGGTATTGCCTCTACTTGTTGTTGTCCGCGCCTATTTAGCGCTTCATCTGTAGTTCTTTTGCGGAGTCTATCTTGAAATTCATGTAAACTACATGCGACCCTACGCAGGGTAAACTTAGAAATGGGTTCAGATGGTGAAAAACTCGGTCCCAATTCTAACAACGAGCGCGCACCATCAGGAAGAGTCATGCCTCCCAACACGGTTAGCCTCGAATTTTCTTGCACATTATTTTTCCTACTGTAACCTGTTTCATGTTCGTTAGCGGTATTTCTGTGCGCTCTTGAAGCCGGGCTATGCGATTTACTCAAAAGGTCATCGAATTTTCTCCGCAAAGTTACTTTAGCATTAGACCTAATAGAGTTGCAAATCAATACAATTTTCACAGCATGTTACTATGCGAAATACAACCACAGCGTTGCTGAGATATTTGCAAAACTCTGGACCGCAGGTGTCTATGGTGGAGAACGAACGCGTTATTGTCCTTTCCAGGGAGTAACGCGTTCACCATCACACCATGCGGTTCCTTCGTTTTGCCTGTCTTTCAGCTAGTTCTATCGATCTTTTGACACCAATATATTTTCTAATAAACTCCTAAATAAACGAAAATACTGAGCTTATCTTGGAAGGATGTGCTCTGCATGAGGTTGAACATGTTGTGTTTCACTGTTAAGCATAAAGGAACACTACTTTCGAAAGAAGGGAACAGGATCTTAGCAGTTTAATTATGGCCAATTGTGCTGCACAGAATTCTATTCAACATTCTTTTTTAGGTTTCTTCTTCCAACTAAACATTTTTTATGTAGAAGGTAACTACGCGACAGATTTGGTTTTATTCTATTACATCTCACCTATTTCATTCAAATAGGTCGAACAGTCTTAATTAGTAACTCCCACGTCTGACTTTCTATTAACCTCGGCATTGATGGAATAATTCTTTTTACTTTTTGTTTAGCAACACGGGGTGTTATTTTATTTCTTTATTTACGTCACGAGGTGTTATTTTATTTCTTTATTTACGTACAAACTGACGTTTCGGCGGATTTCGCCTTCCTCAGAGCCTGGAAAGGTTACGTTGACTGCAATCTACATGGCCAAACACCTCCATAACCAAACAGAGAAAATGCTAAACCAAAATTTCAATCACATTGAACACAGTGTTTTGCACACTCACCGACCGCGCAGTGTTCACAGGGAAGCGTAATGTTATCACGCGTGATAATGAGGCATTCCTCCCTGCGGTTCATTTTCCATTCGACACATTTGTGTAGAGGGCGGTGACGTCTAAGGACTCCATTACGTACGCGTTTTGTTGCGCGTTACGTAGACGATCCAGGAACATTTGGGTGTTCGCTAGATGGGCTGGAATGTACTTTAAAAATTTGGTAAATACTAGGGTTATTAACCACGTTACTCTAACCGTTGGTCCGTCCACGCAACTAATGATAGATCTGACATTAAATAACGATGGATCGGTAGACACGAGATCATCGCTGGATGCTAACTTATGGGTTTTGATAAATAAGTACAAGACTGGACATGTTAGTAGATCAATTTTGAGATGAGAGATAACTAATGGCTTTAACCCAGCCGCTCCTTCCATTTTAACCCATTCGTTGTTTAACTTTCGGTAGTGACTTTAAAATTCCTTCTCAGACGACGGACGATAAAGGGAAGCATTTTCCAGGTGCTTTTCGGTTATCTCAACATCTAAGTGATCTAAGGAAATCACAACAAACTCTCCATCCTTATCACTAACGGATAGCCTTATTTTTTCGATCTTATCAGCTTTCGTACCTTCCGCATACCACGTTTTTGCATTTCAGTAAGGTTGGAGTAGTATCTTTTGGCGCGATAGTGATTAAGGACTTTGAAAGTTTCATTAGTAAACGTCCGAAATTTAACGTCAACTTTATTATTAGGCTTTTGTTTTCTAAAGAACGGTTGAGGAAATGGTGGTACTGGTATTGCCTCTACTTGTTGTTGTCCGCGCCTATTTAGCGCTTCATCTGTAGTTCTTTTGCGGAGTCTATCTTGAAATTCATGTAAACTACATGCGACCCTACGCAGGGTAAACTTAGAAATGGGTTCAGATGGTGAAAAACTCGGTCCCAATTCTAACAACGAGCGCGCACCATCAGGAAGAGTCATGCCTCCCAACACGGTTAGCCTCGAATTTTCTTGCACATTATTTTTCCTACTGTAACCTGTTTCATGTTCGTTAGCGGTATTTCTGTGCGCTCTTGAAGCCGGGCTATGCGATTTACTCAAAAGGTCATCGAATTTTCTCCGCAAAGTTACTTTAGCATTAGACCTAATAGAGTTGCAAATCAACACTGACCCACCCACTATTCCACTCCAGAGGCGGTCCTCCAAATACTGAGAACAATGGTTTTCCTTCGTCTCGCACTTCTTCCACTTGGCGAACATCTTGTTCTGTTTGCTTCGTAGACAGGTGCGTAGTACTTGAAAATTCGATGTCCAGTACTCGGTGACAATCCTCTGGCAGCCCGCATATTTCGTGCAGTCGTTTTCGTTTTATGAATTTCGGAACGACTTGATGTTTAAGGCAGCGGCGGAGAAAGTGTATCGCCTGTCGGGCTAAGACGATCTTTTGCCTTAGTGACAGGGATTCTTTTGTAAGTCGGAAGTTTCTTGTTGGAACATGTTTTAGTAACTCCCACGTCCGACTTTCTATTAACCTAGAAACTGATGGACTATGAGCCTTCCACTTAATATGTTATGTGGAGACCAACCGCGCAGTGTTCACATGGAAACGTAAAGGGGCAAAAAAACGAGTAAGGGTAATACAATTACCACCATTTCCAGAACCGTTCTTTAGATAACAAAAGCCCAATAATGAAGTTGACGTTAAATTTCTGACGTTTACTAATGAAACTTCCAAAGTCCTTCATCACTATCGTGGCAAGAGATACTGCTCCAACTTCACTGAAATGCAAAAACGTGGTATGCGGGAGGTACGAGAGCTGACAAGATCGAAAAACATAAGACTATCGGTTAGTGATAAGGGTGGAGAGTTCGTTGTAATTCGTCATCGGTTAGATGTTGAGATAACGGAAAAGCATCTTGAAGATGCTTCCCTTTCTTGTCTGTCGTCTGAGAATTTCCTATCAGTTGGATGTTGAGATAACCGAAAAGCACCTGGAAAATGCTTCCCTTTATCGTCCGTCGTCTGAGAAGGAATTTTAAAGTCAGTACCGAAAGTTAAACAACGAATAGGTTAAAATGGCAGGAGCGGCTGGGTTGAAGCCATTAGTTATCTCTCATCTCAAAATTAATCTACCAACATGTCCAATCCTGTACTTACTTATCAAAACCCATAAGTTAGTATCCAGCGATGATCTCGTGTCTACCGATCCGTCGTTATTTAAGGTCAGACCTATCATTAGCTGCGTGGACGGACCAACGGATAGAATAACGTGGCTAATAACCCTAGTACTTACCCAGTTGTTAAAGTACATTCCAGCCCATCTAACGAACACCCAAATGTTCCTGGATCGTCTACGTAACGCGCAACCCAACAACGCGTACGTAATGGAGTCCTTAGACGTCACCGCCCTCTACACAAATGTGTCGAATGACTCCGCTATGCAAGGCATTCGCGAGCTCCTTATACAACATGAAGGAGCAACAAACATGTATGGCTTCTCGATTCAGCAGCTGATGACACTCTTAAAGGAGTGCCTAAACTGCTCAATCTTCAGATGGTCCGGGAGGTATTACGCACAAATGAGAGGGTTGGCAATGGGACAACGACTGGCACCAAGTCTTGCCATTGCATATATGTCTAAGGTGGAAGCACCAGTGATCGACCTCGGGCCGTTACTCCACTGTAGGCATATAGATGACTGTTTGATCATTTGCTTAACACAAGAAGAAATTGACAAATGTTTCGAGTTGCTGAACGAACAGTCAGAGTATATTAAATTCACCCGAGAGAAACCACGAGAAAATTGGCTTCCATTTCTGAACGTGCAAATTAACCTATCAGAAAACGGCTACGTTACGAAATGGTAGCGAAAGCCAAGTAGTAAAAACATTTTAGCTCATTACCACTCCTCTCACCCCTCTCACACGAAAAGGGCGCTTGTGAGAAACATGTTTCGAACAGCTACCAACGTGTGCACAGGAAGGGAGCAGAGAGA